>JAXIVJ010002564.1:0-107386 GCA_036785665.1 Chirona hameri
AGTAAACATTCAAACACATAACGTTAACAATTCACCTGCCAAAAAGATGGTGCAGAAAAACGAGCATGCAAATCGGATACAAATGTACGATCTCCCACCTTACAAAACCAATGCATGTTACATAAGTGCCGGTACCGCATATTGGCTGAATACACCGGATAATTCGTTTTCATTGACATGAAATAATGTACTTAATTCAGCGTAGACATGTCCAAAATATGTTACATGATACGCAGATACATGACAATTACTGTATATTCAAACTGTCGTTGAAAAATAACCCAACCACTGCTTTAAAGACATGATGTTGAAAATTCAGGTTAAGCAACGTTCAGTTTTGATCAGGTGGCATAGTTTGCATCCTCTTGTCAATCTATCACACAGTCTGCGACTACCAAAACAGTGCCAAACCACTAAATGACCTCTCTCGTTAGCTACTACTCATCAATAGCAAGCCACTCGCAGGCTTATCACACGCATTACCACCATTGTGCCCACCTAACGATGGTAATCATCACGCCACCGGTGTGGTGTTGCTGTCCGCCCTCGGTACTGGTTTTCCTCGTATACGAAGTGTTCGTGTATACACACCACGTGATGTGCATACACGAACACTTTGTATACGAGGAAACCAGTGCCGAGG
This sequence comes from Chirona hameri, assembly GCA_036785665.1. Taxonomy (NCBI): domain Eukaryota; kingdom Metazoa; phylum Arthropoda; class Thecostraca; order Balanomorpha; family Balanidae; genus Chirona; species Chirona hameri. The sequence goes on from JAXIVJ010002564.1 coordinate 644, forward strand.
GCGGACAGCAACCCACCAGTTCCGCTCCACACATGACGATGACGTGCGGCGACACAACCACTCTCTGGTACAGCAGCCCAGCGGCAGAGGTGCAAACAGCGAGGCGGAACGACACACCCACTCTCTGGTACAGCAGCCCAGCGGCAGAGGTGCAAACAGCGAGGCGGAACGACACACCCACTCTCTGGTACAGCAGCCCAGCGGCAGAGGTGCAAACAGCGAGGCGGAACGACACACCCACTCTCTGGTACAGCAGCCCAGCGGCAGAGGTGCAAACAGCGAGGCGGAACGACACACCCACTCTCTGGTACAGCAGCCCAGCGGCAGAGGTGCAAACAGCGAGGCGGAACGACACACCCACTCTCTGGTACAGCAGCCCAGCGGCAGAGGTGCAAACAGCGAGGCGGAACGACACACCCACTCTCTGGTACAGCAGCCCAGCGGCAGAGGTGCAAACAGCGAGGCGGAACGACACACCCACTCTCTGGTACAGCAGCCCAGCGGCAGAGGTGCAAACAGCGAGACGGAACGACACACCCACTCTCTGGTACAGCAGCCCAGCGGCAGAGGTGCAAACAGCGAGGCGGAACGACACACCCACTCTCTGGTACAGCAGCCCAGCGGCAGAGGTGCAAACAGCGAGGCGGAACGACACACCCACTCTCTGGTACAGCAGCCCAGCGGCAGAGGTGCAAACAGCGAGGCGGAACGACACACCCACTCTCTGGTACAGCAGCCCAGCGGCAGAGGTGCAAGCTGCGAGACGGAACGACACACCCACTCTCTGGTACAGCAGCGCAGCGGCAGAGGTGCACACAGCGAGACGGAAAGCTGCCACACGTTACCACTTTTTGGATTTACAAAAACAGCACACATGGTACCTGCATTTTCCTGTCTAAAGCGCTTGGATCTGTGGTCCCGGAAATGTTCGATAAACAAAGACCCTCTGTGTGTTAATTTTATAGCATTAAATCATGTGCCCGTCATGGCGTAGCAAATTTCTGTTGATTTTCATCTCTATCCAGGAATCCGCAGGTTCACTGACGGGGCGGAGCGTATATGAATACATAAATGCACAACAGGTGTGCTAAATATGTTAACATTGCGTTGGTACGTCAAGAAACATATGTAACATCTGTTAGAGGAAGAGTATAATGACTTGTCCTGATCCTCTGCATAGGTCCATTTGAGTAAGTACAAATGTTTACGAAGTGTTGAATGCCTAGCTAAAATGTCTAATTGTCGGTAAAACAAAGGTCATTGAGATAATTATTACCATAGTTCTTTATTTGACTCTTTTCGCAAGGAGTTTCATGCTACTCAGTACTCATATTATATTTGTGAGTTTCAAGGATCCACAATCACACGTAGATACAATGGCCAAAGGCAGCGTCCGTGATTTGGTTATGCCAGACAATACCAGCGCCGGTGAAAAATAGTAAAACGTCACCTCCCATGAGATTCGAACCAGCGACCCACCGTCCGCTGCTGCATCAACTCACCGAGACGGGGAAAAGCATGCAGAAGTAGGTGGGCCACTGCCTGGCGAGCTCCAGGATCTGCCGCTTCACCGTCAGCTTCAGCTGCGTCGCCTGGATGCTGTTCGGAGACACGCCCAGATCCTCCAGTTTCTGCCAGGAGGAGGCCAGACCGGTCAGCGGGAAACATCGACAAAACGCGATAAACGCGACAAATTGCCAAACTTGCCAAAATGTCATAGTCATGCTACAAAGAACAATAAATAAAAAAATATAAATATTTAAAAACAATATATTTATTCATCGAACACTGCCGGGGAATGCAGGTCTTGAGGTGTTTTGGCTTGAAGGCAAGGATATGCTATAGTGAATGAAATTCGCCGAATTTAAAGACTAGAATCGTTGCTGGCTATGTTTATTGTTTATTCATAACATCGCTGACGTAAAACCCAAATTACAGGCGAAGTCACGGTTACATAGCTATGTTGCATAGCTATGCAATAATTATAAAGTAAATAGAAGGATAAAAGTGCATAGTACTATCTGTGTATTTATATAAGCATGTAAGCATATATTAATATAAGTATTCATAAGTAATGATATTCAGCCTGTGTAAATAGCAAGTCAATCGATCAAGAAACGAAGAATAACAAAGAGGCAAATAACGTGACTTCACTGAGAAATCGCTTCGTTCACGTCACACACTTTATCAGCACTATACAGCTCCATTTCAGCCATAGGGCCTGTTCCCGTGGCGCCTCTAACCTCCTCCAAGTCAGCCATAGGGCCTGTTCCCGTGGTGTCTCTAACCTCCTCCATTTCAGCCATTGGGCCTCTTCCCGTGGTGCCTCTAACCTCCTTGTCGTATTGCACAGACAGTTGCAAATTGGAGCAACTTGGAGGAGGATAGAGGAGGTTAGAGGCGCCACAGGAACAGACCCATAGTGACCAGCTGTTACCTGTCTGGCGTCTGCCCGCTCGGCGGAGGTTAGAGGAGGTTAGAGGCGCCACGGGAACAGGCCCATAGTGTCCATAGTGACCAGCTGTTACCTGTCTGGCGTCCGCCCGCACGGCGGAGGTTAGAGGAGGTTGTTACCTGTCTGGCGTCCGCCCGCTCGGTGGAGGTTAGAGGAGGTTGTTACCTGTCTGGCGTCCGCCCGCTCGGCGGAGGTTAGAGGAGGTTAGAGGCGTCACGGGAACAGACCCATTATAGTATCCAGTTGTTACCTGTCTGGCGTCCGCCCGCTCGGCGGAGGTTAGAGGAGGTTAGAGGCGCCACGGGAACAGACCCATAGAATCCAGTTGTTACCTGTCTGGCGTCCGCCCGCTCGGCGGAGGTTAGAGGAGGTTAGAGGCGCCACAGGAACAGACCCATAGTGTCCAGCTGTTACCTGTCTGGCGTCCGCCCGCTCGGCGGAGGTTAGAGGAGGTTAGAGGCGTCACGGGAACAGACCCATTATAGTATCCAGTTGTTACCTGTCTGGCGTCCGCCCGCTCGGCGGAGGTTAGAGGAGGTTATAGTGTCCATAGTGTCCAGCTGTTACCTGTCTGGCGTCCGCCCGCTTGGATGAGGTTAGAGGAGGTTAGAGGCGTCACAGGAACAGACCCATAGTATCCAGTTGTTACCTGTCTGGCGTCCGCCCGCTCGGCGGAGGTTAGAGGAGGTTAGAGGCGTCACGGGAACAGACCCATAGTGTCCAGCTGTTACCTGTCTGGCGTCCGCCCGCTCGGCGGAGGTTAGAGGAGGTTAGAGGCGTCACAGGAACAGACCCATAGTGTCCAGCTGTTACCTGTCTGGCGTCCACCCGCTCGGCGGAGGTTAGAGGAGGTTAGAGGCGCCACGGGAACAGACCCATTATAGTATCCAGTTGTTACCTGTCTGGCGTCCGCCCGCTCGGCGGAGGTTAGAGGAGGTTAGAGGCGTCACAGGAACAGACCCATAGTGACCAGCTGTTACCTGTCTGGCGTCCGCCCGCTCGGCGGAGGTTAGAGGAGGTTAGAGGCGTCACGGGAACAGACCCATAGTGTCCATAGTGTCCAGTTGTTACCTGTCTGGCGTCCGCCCGCTTGGAGGAGCTTAGAGGAGGTTAAAGGCGTCACGGGAACAGACCCATAGTGTCCATAGTGTCCAGCTGTTACCTGTCTGGCGTCCGCCCGCTCGGTGGTGGTTAGAGGAGGTTAGAGGCGCCACGGGAACAGACCCATAGTGTCCATAGTGTCCAGTTGTTACCTGTCTGGCGTCCACCCGCTCGGCGGAGGTTAGAGGAGGTTAGAGGCGTCACGGGAACAGACCCATAGTATCCAGTTGTTACCTGTCTGGCGTCCGCCCGCTTGGAGGAGCTCGCTTGGAGGTTAGAGGAGGTTAAAGGCGTCACGGGAACAGACCCATAGTGTCCATAGTGTCCAGCTGTTACCTGTCTGGCGTCCGCCCGCTCGGTGGAGGTTAGAGGAGGTTAGAGGCGCCACGGGAACAGACCCATAGTGTCCAGCTGTTACCTGTCTGGCGTCCGCCCGCTCGGCGGAGGTTAGAGGAGGTTAGAGGCGTCACGGGAACAGACCCATAGTGTCCAGCTGTTACCTGTCTGGCGTCCGCCCGCTCGGCGGAGGTTAGAGGAGGTTAGAGGCGTCACGGGAACAGACCCATAGTGTCCAGTTGTTACCTGTCTGGCGTCCGCCCGCTTGGAGGAGGTTAGAGGAGGTTAGAGGCGCCACGGGAACAGACCCATAGTGTCCAGCTGTTACCTGTCTGGCGTCCGCCCGCTCGGCGGAGGTTAGAGGAGGTTAGAGGCGCCACGGGAACAGACCCATAGTGTCCATAGTGTCCAGTTGTTACCTGTCTGGCGTCCGCCCGCTCGGCGGAGGTTAGAGGAGGTTAGAGGCGTCACGGGAACAGACCCATAGTATCCAGCTGTTACCTGTCTGGCGTCCGCCCGCTCGGCGGAGGTTAGAGGAGGTTAGAGGCGTCACGGGAACAGACCCATAGTGTCCATAGTGTCCAGTTGTTACCTGTCTGGCGTCCGCCCGCTCGGCGGAGGTTAGAGGAGGTTAGAGGCGCCACGGGAACAGACCCATAGTGTCCAGTTGTTACCTGTCTGGCGTCCGCCCGCTTGGAGGAGGTTAGAGGAGGTTAGAGGCGTCACGGGAACAGACCCATTATAGTATCCAGTTGTTACCTGTCTGGCGTCCGCCCGCTCGGCGGAGGTTAGAGGAGGTTAGAGGCGTCACGGGAACAGACCCATAGTATCCAGCTGTTACCTGTCTGGCGTCCGCCCGCTCGGCGGAGGTTGGAGGAGGTTAGAGGCGCCCCGGGAACAGACCCATAGTGTCCATAGTGTCCAGTTGTTACCTGTCTGGTGTCCGCCCGCTCGGCGGAGGTTAGAGGAGGTTAGAGGCGTCACGGGAACAGACCCATAGTGTCCAGCTGTTACCTGTCTGGCGTCCGCCCGCTCGGCGGAGGTTAGAGGAGGTTAGAGGCGCCACGGGAACAGACCCATTATAGTGTCCAGTTGTTACCTATCTGGCGTCCGCCCGCTCGGCGGAGGTTAGAGGAGGTTAGAGGCGTCACGGGAACAGACCCATTGTAGTATCCAGTTGTTACCTGTCTGGCGTCCGCCCGCTCGGCGGAGGTTAGAGGAGGTTAGAGGCGTCACGGGAACAGACCCATAGTGTCCATAGTGACCAGCTGTTACCTGTCTGGCGTCCACCCGCTCGGCGGAGGTTAGAGGAGGTTAGAGGCGTCACGGGAACAGACCCATAGTGTCCATAGTATCCAGCTGTTACCTGTCTGGCGTCCGCCCGCTCGGCGGAGGTTAGAGGAGGTTAGAGGCGTCACGGGAACAGACCCATAGTGTCCAGCTGTTACCTGTCTGGCGTCCGCCCGCTTGGAGGAGCTTAGAGGAGGTTAGAGGCGCCACGGGAACAGACCCATAGTGTCCAGTTGTTACCTGTCTGGCGTCCGCCCGCTCGGCGGAGGTTAGAGGAGGTTAAAGGCGTCACGGGAACAGACCCATAGTGTCCATAGTGTCCAGCTGTTACCTGTCTGGCGTCCGCCCGCTATGTGGAGGTTAGAGGAGGTTAGAGGCGTCACAGGAACAGACCCATAGTATCCAGCTGTTACCTGTCTGGCGTCCGCCCGCTCGGCGGAGGTTAGAGGAGGTTAGAGGCGTCACGGGAACAGACCCATAGTATCCAGTTGTTACCTTTCTGGCGTCCGCCCGCTCGGTGGAGGTTAGAGGAGGTTAGAGGCGTCACGGGAACAGACCCATAGTGTCCAGTTGTTACCTGTCTGGCGTCCGCCCGCTCGGCGGAGGTTAGAGGAGGTTAGAGGCGCCACGGGAACAGACCCATAGTGTCCAGCTGTTACCTGTCTGGCGTCCGCCCGCTCGGCGGAGGTTAGAGGAGGTTAGAGGCGTCACGGGAACAGACCCATAGTGTCCATAGTATCCAGCTGTTACCTGTCTGGCGTCCGCCCGCTCGGCGGAGGTTAGAGGAGGTTAGAGGCGCCACGGGAACAGACCCATAGTGTCCAGTTGTTACCTGTCTGGCGTCCGCCCGCTCGGTGGAGGTTAGAGGAGGTTAGAGGCGTCACGGGAACAGACCCATAGTATCCAGTTGTTACCTGTCTGGCGTCCGCCCGCTCGGCGGAGGTTAGAGGAGGTTAGAGGCGCCACGGGAACAGACCCATAGTGACCAGCTGTTACCTGTCTGGCGTCCACCCGCTCGGCGGAGGTTAGAGGAGGTTAGAGGCGTCACGGGAACAGACCCATAGTGTCCATAGTGTCCAGCTGTTACCTGTCTGGCGTCCGCCCGCTCGGCGGAGGTTAGAGGAGGTTAGAGGCGTCACAGGAACAGACCCATAGTATCCAGTTGTTACCTGTCTGGCGTCCGCCCGCTCGGCGGAGGTTAGAGGAGGTTAAAGGCGCCACGGGAACAGACCCATGGTGACCAGCTGTTACCTGTCTGGCGTCCACCCGCTCGGCGGAGGTTAGAGGAGGTTAGAGGCGTCACGGGAACAGACCCATAGTGTCCATAGTGTCCAGCTGGTACCTGTCTGGCGTCCGCCCGCTCGGCGGAGGTTAGAGGAGGTTAGAGGCGCCACGGGAACAGACCCATAGTGTCCAGCTGTTACCTGTCTGGCGTCCGCCCGCTCGGCGGAGGTTAGAGGAGGTTAGAGGCGTCACGGGAACAGACCCATAGTGTCCAGTTGTTACCTGTCTGGCGTCCGCCCGCTCGGCGGAGGTTAGAGGAGGTTAGAGGCGTCACGGGAACAGACCCATAGTGTCCATAGTGTCCAGCTGTTACCTGTCTGGCGTCCGCCCGCTCGGCGGGGGTTAGAGGAGGTTAGAGGCGCCACGGGAACAGACCCATAGTGTCCAGCTGTTACCTGTCTGGCGTCCGCCCGCTCGGCGGAGGTTAGAGGAGGTTAGAGGCGTCACGGGAACAGACCCATAGTGTCCAGTTGTTACCTGTCTGGCGTCCGCCCGCTCGGCGGAGGTTAGAGGAGGTTAGAGGCGTCACGAGAACAGACCCATAGTGTCCAGCTGTTACCTGTCTGGCGTCCACCCGCTCGGAGGAGGTTAGAGGAGGTTAGAGGCGCCACGGGAACAGACCCATAGTGTCCAGCTGTTACCTGTCTGGCGTCCGCCCGCTCGGCGGAGGTTAGAGGAAGTTAGAGGCGTCACGGGAACAGACCCATTATAGTATCCAGTTGTTACCTGTCTGGCGTCCGCCCGCTCGGCGGAGGTTAGAGGAGGTTAGAGGCGTCACGGGAACAGACCCATAGTGTCCATAGTGACCAGCTGTTACCTGTCTGGCGTCCACCCGCTCGGCGGAGGTTAGAGGAGGTTAGAGGCGTCACGGGAACAGACCCATAGTGTCCATAGTATCCAGCTGTTACCTGTCTGGCGTCCGCCCGCTCGGCGGAGGTTAGAGGAGGTTAGAGGCGTCACGGGAACAGACCCATAGTGTCCAGCTGTTACCTGTCTGGCGTCCGCCCGCTTGGAGGAGCTTAGAGGAGGTTAGAGGCGCCACGGGAACAGACCCATAGTGTCCAGTTGTTACCTGTCTGGCGTCCGCCCGCTCGGCGGAGGTTAGAGGAGGTTAAAGGCGTCACGGGAACAGACCCATAGTGTCCATAGTGTCCAGCTGTTACCTGTCTGGCGTCCGCCCGCTCGGTGGAGGTTAGAGGAGGTTAGAGGCGTCACAGGAACAGACCCATAGTATCCAGCTGTTACCTGTCTGGCGTCCGCCCGCTCGGCGGAGGTTAGAGGAGGTTAGAGGCGTCACGGGAACAGACCCATAGTATCCAGTTGTTACCTGTCTGGCGTCCGCCCGCTCGGTGGAGGTTAGAGGAGGTTAGAGGCGTCACGGGAACAGACCCATAGTGTCCAGTTGTTACCTGTCTGGCGTCCGCCCGCTCGGCGGAGGTTAGAGGAGGTTAGAGGCGCCACGGGAACAGACCCATAGTGTCCAGCTGTTACCTGTCTGGCGTCCGCCCGCTCGGCGGAGGTTAGAGGAGGTTAGAGGCGTCACGGGAACAGACCCATAGTGTCCATAGTATCCAGCTGTTACCTGTCTGGCGTCCGCCCGCTCGGCGGAGGTTAGAGGAGGTTAGAGGCGCCACGGGAACAGACCCATAGTGTCCAGTTGTTACCTGTCTGGCGTCCGCCCGCTCGGTGGAGGTTAGAGGAGGTTAGAGGCGTCACGGGAACAGACCCATAGTATCCAGTTGTTACCTGTCTGGCGTCCGCCCGCTCGGCGGAGGTTAGAGGAGGTTAGAGGCGCCACGGGAACAGACCCATAGTGACCAGCTGTTACCTGTCTGGCGTCCACCCGCTCGGCGGAGGTTAGAGGAGGTTAGAGGCGTCACGGGAACAGACCCATAGTGTCCATAGTGTCCAGCTGTTACCTGTCTGGCGTCCGCCCGCTCGGCGGAGGTTAGAGGAGGTTAGAGGCGTCACAGGAACAGACCCATAGTATCCAGTTGTTACCTGTCTGGCGTCCGCCCGCTCGGCGGAGGTTAGAGGAGGTTAAAGGCGCCACGGGAACAGACCCATGGTGACCAGCTGTTACCTGTCTGGCGTCCACCCGCTCGGCGGAGGTTAGAGGAGGTTAGAGGCGTCACGGGAACAGACCCATAGTGTCCATAGTGTCCAGCTGGTACCTGTCTGGCGTCCGCCCGCTCGGCGGAGGTTAGAGGAGGTTAGAGGCGCCACGGGAACAGACCCATAGTGTCCAGCTGTTACCTGTCTGGCGTCCGCCCGCTCGGCGGAGGTTAGAGGAGGTTAGAGGCGTCACGGGAACAGACCCATAGTGTCCAGTTGTTACCTGTCTGGCGTCCGCCCGCTCGGCGGAGGTTAGAGGAGGTTAGAGGCGTCACGGGAACAGACCCATAGTGTCCATAGTGTCCAGCTGTTACCTGTCTGGCGTCCGCCCGCTCGGCGGGGGTTAGAGGAGGTTAGAGGCGCCACGGGAACAGACCCATAGTGTCCAGCTGTTACCTGTCTGGCGTCCGCCCGCTCGGCGGAGGTTAGAGGAGGTTAGAGGCGTCACGGGAACAGACCCATAGTGTCCAGTTGTTACCTGTCTGGCGTCCGCCCGCTCGGCGGAGGTTAGAGGAGGTTAGAGGCGTCACGAGAACAGACCCATAGTGTCCAGCTGTTACCTGTCTGGCGTCCACCCGCTCGGAGGAGGTTAGAGGAGGTTAGAGGCGCCACGGGAACAGACCCATAGTGTCCAGCTGTTACCTGTCTGGCGTCCGCCCGCTCGGCGGAGGTTAGAGGAGGTTAGAGGCGTCACGGGAACAGACCCTTAGTGTCCAGCTGTTACCTGTCTGGCGTCCACCCGCTCGGAGGAGGTTAGAGGAGGTTAGAGGCGCCACGGGAACAGACCCATAGTGTCCAGCTGTTACCTGTCTGGCGTCCGCCCGCTCGGCGGAGGTTAGAGGAGGTTAGAGGCGTCACGGGAACAGACCCATAGTATCCAGTTGTTACCTGTCTGGCGTCCGCCCGCTTGGAGGAGCTCGCTTGGAGGTTAGAGGAGGTTAAAGGCGTCACGGGAACAGACCCATAGTGTCCATAGTGTCCAGCTGTTACCTGTCTGGCGTCCGCCCGCTCGGTGGAGGTTAGAGGAGGTTAGAGGCGCCACGGGAACAGACCCATAGTGTCCAGCTGTTACCTGTCTGGCGTCCGCCCGCTCGGCGGAGGTTAGAGGAGGTTAGAGGCGTCACGGGAACAGACCCATAGTGTCCAGCTGTTACCTGTCTGGCGTCCGCCCGCTCGGCGGAGGTTAGAGGAGGTTAGAGGCGTCACGGGAACAGACCCATAGTGTCCAGTTGTTACCTGTCTGGCGTCCGCCCGCTTGGAGGAGGTTAGAGGAGGTTAGAGGCGCCACGGGAACAGACCCATAGTGTCCAGCTGTTACCTGTCTGGCGTCCGCCCGCTCGGCGGAGGTTAGAGGAGGTTAGAGGCGCCACGGGAACAGACCCATAGTGTCCATAGTGTCCAGTTGTTACCTGTCTGGCGTCCGCCCGCTCGGCGGAGGTTAGAGGAGGTTAGAGGCGTCACGGGAACAGACCCATAGTATCCAGCTGTTACCTGTCTGGCGTCCGCCCGCTCGGCGGAGGTTAGAGGAGGTTAGAGGCGTCACGGGAACAGACCCATAGTGTCCATAGTGTCCAGTTGTTACCTGTCTGGCGTCCGCCCGCTCGGCGGAGGTTAGAGGAGGTTAGAGGCGCCACGGGAACAGACCCATAGTGTCCAGTTGTTACCTGTCTGGCGTCCGCCCGCTTGGAGGAGGTTAGAGGAGGTTAGAGGCGTCACGGGAACAGACCCATTATAGTATCCAGTTGTTACCTGTCTGGCGTCCGCCCGCTCGGCGGAGGTTAGAGGAGGTTAGAGGCGTCACGGGAACAGACCCATAGAATCCAGCTGTTACCTGTCTGGCGTCCGCCCGCTCGGCGGAGGTTGGAGGAGGTTAGAGGCGCCACAGGAACAGACCCATAGTGTCCATAGTGTCCAGTTGTTACCTGTCTGGCGTCCGCTCGCTCGGCGGAGGTTAGAGGAGGTTAGAGGCGTCACGGGAACAGACCCATAGTGTCCAGCTGTTACCTGTCTGGCATCCGCCCGCTCGGCGGAGGTTAGAGGAGGTTAGAGGCGCCACGGGAACAGACCCATTATAGTGTCCAGTTGTTACCTATCTGGCGTCCGCCCGCTCGGCGGAGGTTAGAGGAGGTTAGAGGCGTCACGGGAACAGACCCATTATAGTATCCAGTTGTTACCTGTCTGGCGTCCGCCCGCTCGGCGGAGGTTAGAGGAGGTTAGAGGCGTCACGGGAACAGACCCATAGTGTCCATAGTGACCAGCTGTTACCTGTCTGGCGTCCACCCGCTCGGCGGAGGTTAGAGGAGGTTAGAGGCGTCACGGGAACAGACCCATAGTGTCCATAGTATCCAGCTGTTACCTGTCTGGCGTCCGCCCGCTCGGCGGAGGTTAGAGGAGGTTAGAGGCGTCACGGGAACAGACCCATAGTGTCCAGCTGTTACCTGTCTGGCGTCCGCCCGCTTGGAGGAGCTTAGAGGAGGTTAGAGGCGCCACGGGAACAGACCCATAGTGTCCAGTTGTTACCTGTCTGGCGTCCGCCCGCTCGGCGGAGGTTAGAGGAGGTTAAAGGCGTCACGGGAACAGACCCATAGTGTCCATAGTGTCCAGCTGTTACCTGTCTGGCGTCCGCCCGCTCGGTGGAGGTTAGAGGAGGTTAGAGGCGTCACAGGAACAGACCCATAGTATCCAGCTGTTACCTGTCTGGCGTCCGCCCGCTCGGCGGAGGTTAGAGGAGGTTAGAGGCGTCACGGGAACAGACCCATAGTATCCAGTTGTTACCTGTCTGGCGTCCGCCCGCTCGGTGGAGGTTAGAGGAGGTTAGAGGCGTCACGGGAACAGACCCATAGTGTCCAGTTGTTACCTGTCTGGCGTCCGCCCGCTCGGCGGAGGTTAGAGGAGGTTAGAGGCGCCACGGGAACAGACCCATAGTGTCCAGCTGTTACCTGTCTGGCGTCCGCCCGCTCGGCGGAGGTTAGAGGAGGTTAGAGGCGTCACGGGAACAGACCCATAGTGTCCATAGTATCCAGCTGTTACCTGTCTGGCGTCCGCCCGCTCGGCGGAGGTTAGAGGAGGTTAGAGGCGCCACGGGAACAGACCCATAGTGTCCAGTTGTTACCTGTCTGGCGTCCGCCCGCTCGGTGGAGGTTAGAGGAGGTTAGAGGCGTCACGGGAACAGACCCATAGTATCCAGTTGTTACCTGTCTGGCGTCCGCCCGCTCGGCGGAGGTTAGAGGAGGTTAGAGGCGCCACGGGAACAGACCCATAGTGACCAGCTGTTACCTGTCTGGCGTCCACCCGCTCGGCGGAGGTTAGAGGAGGTTAGAGGCGTCACGGGAACAGACCCATAGTGTCCATAGTGTCCAGCTGTTACCTGTCTGGCGTCCGCCCGCTCGGCGGAGGTTAGAGGAGGTTAGAGGCGTCACAGGAACAGACCCATAGTATCCAGTTGTTACCTGTCTGGCGTCCGCCCGCTCGGCGGAGGTTAGAGGAGGTTAAAGGCGCCACGGGAACAGACCCATGGTGACCAGCTGTTACCTGTCTGGCGTCCACCCGCTCGGCGGAGGTTAGAGGAGGTTAGAGGCGTCACGGGAACAGACCCATAGTGTCCATAGTGTCCAGCTGTTACCTGTCTGGCGTCCGCCCGCTCGGCGGAGGTTAGAGGAGGTTAGAGGCGCCACGGGAACAGACCCATAGTGTCCAGCTGTTACCTGTCTGGCGTCCGCCCGCTCGGCGGAGGTTAGAGGAGGTTAGAGGCGTCACGGGAACAGACCCATAGTGTCCAGTTGTTACCTGTCTGGCGTCCGCCCGCTCGGCGGAGGTTAGAGGAGGTTAGAGGCGTCACGGGAACAGACCCATAGTGTCCATAGTGTCCAGCTGTTACCTGTCTGGCGTCCGCCCGCTCGGCGGGGGTTAGAGGAGGTTAGAGGCGCCACGGGAACAGACCCATAGTGTCCAGCTGTTACCTGTCTGGCGTCCGCCCGCTCGGCGGAGGTTAGAGGAGGTTAGAGGCGTCACGGGAACAGACCCATAGTGTCCAGTTGTTACCTGTCTGGCGTCCGCCCGCTCGGCGGAGGTTAGAGGAGGTTAGAGGCGTCACGAGAACAGACCCATAGTGTCCAGCTGTTACCTGTCTGGCGTCCACCCGCTCGGAGGAGGTTAGAGGAGGTTAGAGGCGCCACGGGAACAGACCCATAGTGTCCAGCTGTTACCTGTCTGGCGTCCGCCCGCTCGGCGGAGGTTAGAGGAGGTTAGAGGCGTCACGGGAACAGACCCTTAGTGTCCAGCTGTTACCTGTCTGGCGTCCACCCGCTCGGAGGAGGTTAGAGGAGGTTAGAGGCGCCACGGGAACAGACCCATAGTGTCCAGCTGTTACCTGTCTGGCGTCCGCCCGCTCGGCGGAGGTTAGAGGAGGTTAGAGGCGTCACGGGAACAGACCCATAGTGTCCAGTTGTTACCTGTCTGGCGTCCACCCGCTCGGCGGAGGTTAGAGGCGTCACAGGAACAGACCCATAGTGACCAGCTGTTACCTGTCTGGCGTCCACCCGCTCGGCGGAGGTTAGAGGAGGTTAGAGGCGTCACGGGAACAGACCCATAGTGTCCATAGTGTCCAGCTGTTACCTGTCTGGCGTCCGCCCGCTTGGAGGAGGTTAGAGGAGGTTAGAGGCGCCACGGGAACAGACCCATTATAGTATCCAGTTGTTACCTGTCTGGCGTCCGCCCGCTCGGTGGAGGTTAGAGGAGGTTAGAGGCGTCACAGGAACAGACCCATAGTGACCAGCTGTTACCTGTCTGGCGTCCACCCGCTCGGCGGAGGTTAGAGGAGGTTAGAGGCGTCACGGGAACAGACCCATAGTGTCCATAGTGTCCAGCTGTTACCTGTCTGGCGTCCGCCCGCTCGGCGGAGGTTAGAGGAGGTTGTTACCTGTCTGGCGTCCGCCCGCTCGGCGGAGGTTAGAGGAGGTTAGAGGCGCCACGGGAACAGACCCATAGTGTCCATAGTGTCCAGCTGTTACCTGTCTGGCGTCCGCCCGCTCGGCGGAGGTTAGAGGAGGTTAGAGGCGTCACGGGAACAGACCCATAGTATCCAGTTGTTACCTGTCTGGCGTCCACCCGCTCGGCGGAGGTTAGAGGAGGTTATAGTGTCCATAGTATCCAGTTGTTACCTGTCTGGCGTCCGCCCGCTCGGCGGAGGAGCTTAGAGGAGGTTAAAGGCGTCACGGGAACAGACCCATAGTATCCAGCTGTTACCTGTCTGGCGTCCGCCCGCTCGGCGGAGGTTAGAGGAGGTTAGAGGCGTCACGGGAACAGACCCATAGTATCCAGCTGTTACCTGTCTGGCGTCCGCCCGCTCGGCGGAGGTTAGAGGAGGTTAGAGGCGTCACGGGAACAGACCCATAGTGTCCATAGTGTCCAGCTGTTACCTGTCTGGCGTCCACCCGCTCGGCGGAGGTTAGAGGAGGTTAGAGGCGCCACGGGAACAGACCCATAGTGTCCAGTTGTTACCTGTCTGGCGTCCGCCCGCTCGGAGGAGGTTAGAGGAGGTTAGAGGCGCCACGGGAACAGACCCATAGTGTCCAGTTGTTACCTGTCTGGCGTCCGCCCGCTCGGCGGAGGTTAGAGGAGGTTAGGGGCGTCACGGGAACAGACCCATAGTGTCCATAGTGTCCAGCTGTTACCTGTCTGGCGTCCACCCGCTCGGCGGAGGTTAGAGGAGGTTAGAGGCGCCACGGGAACAGACCCATAGTGTCCAGTTGTTACCTGTCTGGCGTCCGCCCGCTCGGCGGAGGTTAGAGGAGGTTAGAGGCGTCACGGGAACAGACCCATAGTGACCAGCTGTTACCTGTCTGGCGTCCGCCCGCTCGGCGGAGGTTAGAGGAGGTTAGAGGCGCCACGGGAACAGACCCATAGTGTCCAGCTGTTACCTGTCTGGCGTCCGCCCGCTCGGCGGAGGTTAGAGGAGGTTAGAGGCGTCACGGGAACAGACCCATAGTGTCCAGTTGTTACCTGTCTGGCGTCCGCCCGCTCGGCGGAGGTTAGAGGAGGCTAGAGGCGTCACGGGAACAGACCCATAGTGTCCAGCTGTTACCTGTCTGGCGTCCACCCGCTCGGAGGAGGTTAGAGGAGGTTAGAGGCGCCACGGGAACAGACCCAGTGTCCAGCTGTTACCTGTCTGGCGTCCGCCCGCTCGGCGGAGGTTAGAGGAGGTTAGAGGCGTCACGGGAACAGACCCTTGGTGTCCAGCTGTTACCTGTCTGGCGTCCACCCGCTCGGAGGAGGTTAGAGGAGGTTAGAGGCGCCACGGGAACAGACCCATAGTGTCCAGCTGTTACCTGTCTGGCGTCCGCCCGCTCGGCGGAGGTTAGAGGAGGTTAGAGGCGTCACGGGAACAGACCCATAGTGTCCAGTTGTTACCTGTCTGGCGTCCACCCGCTCGGCGGAGGTTAGAGGCGTCACAGGAACAGACCCATAGTGACCAGCTGTTACCTGTCTGGCGTCCACCCGCTCGGCGGAGGTTAGAGGAGGTTAAAGGCGTCACGGGAACAGACCCATAGTGTCCATAGTGTCCAGCTGTTACCTGTCTGGCGTCCGCCCGCTTGGAGGAGGTTAGAGGAGGTTAGAGGCGCCACGGGAACGGACCCATTATAGTATCCAGTTGTTACCTGTCTGGCGTCCGCCCGCTCGGTGGAGGTTAGAGGAGGTTAGAGGCGTCACAGGAACAGACCCATAGTGACCAGCTGTTACCTGTCTGGCGTCCACCCGCTCGGCGGAGGTTAGAGGAGGTTAGAGGCGTCACGGGAACAGACCCATAGTGTCCATAGTGTCTAGCTGTTACCTGTCTGGCGTCCGCCCGCTCGGCGGAGGTTAGAGGAGGTTGTTACCTGTCTGGCGTCCGCCCGCTCGGCGGAGGTTAGAGGAGGTTAGAGGCGCCACGGGAACAGACCCATAGTGTCCATAGTGTCCAGCTGTTACCTGTCTGGCGTCCGCCCGCTCGGCGGAGGTTAGAGGAGGTTAGAGGCGTCACGGGAACAGACCCATAGTATCCAGTTGTTACCTGTCTGGCGTCCACCCGCTCGGCGGAGGTTAGAGGAGGTTATAGTGTCCATAGTATCCAGTTGTTACCTGTCTGGCGTCCGCCCGCTCGGCGGAGGAGCTTAGAGGAGGTTAAAGGCGTCACGGGAACAGACCCATAGTGTCCAGCTGTTACCTGTCTGGCGTCCGCCCGCTCGGCGGAGGTTAGAGGAGGTTAGAGGCGTCACGGGAACAGACCCATAGTGTCCATAGTATCCAGCTGTTACCTGTCTGGCGTCCGCCCGCTCGGCGGAGGTTAGAGGAGGTTAGAGGCGCCACGGGAACAGACCCATAGTGTCCATAGTGTCCAGCTGTTACCTGTCTGGCGTCCGCCCGCTCGGCGGAGGTTAGAGGAGGTTAGAGGCGTCACGGGAACAGACCCATAGTATCCAGTTGTTACCTGTCTGGCGTCCACCCGCTCGGCGGAGGTTAGAGGAGGTTATAGTGTCCATAGTATCCAGTTGTTACCTGTCTGGCGTCCGCCCGCTCGGCGGAGGAGCTTAGAGGAGGTTAAAGGCGTCACGGGAACAGACCCATAGTGTCCAGCTGTTACCTGTCTGGCGTCCGCCCGCTCGGCGGAGGCTAGAGGAGGTTAGAGGCGTCACGGGAACAGACCCATAGTGTCCATAGTGTCCAGTTGTTACCTGTCTGGCGTCCGCCCGCTCGGCGGAGGTTAGAGGAGGTTAGAGGCGTCACGGGAACAGACCCATTAATGTATCCAGCTGTTACCTGTCTGGCGTCCGCCCGCTCGGCGGAGGTTAGAGGAGGTTAGAGGCGTCACGGGAACAGACCCATAGTGTCCAGCTGTTACCTGTCTGGCGTCCACCCGCTCGGCGGAGGTTAGAGGAGGTTAGAGGCGCCACGGGAACAGACCCATAGTGTCCAGTTGTTACCTGTCTGGCGTCCGCCCGCTCGGCGGAGGTTAGAGGAGGTTAGAGGCGCCACGGGAACAGACCCATAGTGTCCAGCTGTTACCTGTCTGGCGTCCGCCCGCTCGGCGGAGGTTAGAGGAGGTTAGAGGCGTCACGGGAACAGACCCATAGTGTCCAGTTGTTACCTGTCTGGCGTCCGCCCGCTCGGAGGAGCTTAGAGGAGGTTAAAGGCGTCACGGGAACAGACCCATAGTGACCAGCTGTTACCTGTCTGGCGTCCGCCCGCTCGGCGGAGGTTAGAGGAGGTTAGAGGCGTCACGGGAACAGACCCATAGTGTCCATAGTGTCCAGCTGTTACCTGTCTGGCGTCCACCCGCTCGGCGGAGGTTAGAGGAGGTTAGAGGCGCCACGGGAACAGACCCATAGTGTCCAGTTGTTACCTGTCTGGCGTCCGCCCGCTCGGCGGAGGTTAGAGGAGGTTAGAGGCGCCACGGGAACAGACCCATAGTGTCCAGCTGTTACCTGTCTGGCGTCCGCCCGCTCGGCGGAGGTTAGAGGAGGTTAGAGGCGTCACGGGAACAGACCCATAGTGTCCAGTTGTTACCTGTCTGGCGTCCGCCCGCTCGGAGGAGGTTAGAGGAGGTTAGAGGCGCCACGGGAACAGACCCATAGTGTCCAGTTGTTACCTGTCTGGCGTCCGCCCGCTCGGCGGAGGTTAGAGGAGGTTAGGGGCGTCACGGGAACAGACCCATAGTGTCCATAGTGTCCAGCTGTTACCTGTCTGGCGTCCACCCGCTCGGCGGAGGTTAGAGGAGGTTAGAGGCGCCACGGGAACAGACCCATAGTGTCCAGTTGTTACCTGTCTGGCGTCCGCCCGCTCGGCGGAGGTTAGAGGAGGTTAGAGGCGTCACGGGAACAGACCCATAGTGACCAGCTGTTACCTGTCTGGCGTCCGCCCGCTCGGCGGAGGTTAGAGGAGGTTAGAGGCGTCACGGGAACAGACCCATAGTGTCCATAGTGACCAGCTGTTACCTGTCTGGCGTCCGCCCGCTCGGCGGAGGTTAGAGGAGGTTAGAGGCGCCACGGGAACAGACCCATAGTGTCCAGCTGTTACCTGTCTGGCGTCCACCCGCTCGGCGGAGGTTAGAGGAGGTTAGAGGCGCCACGGGAACAGACCCATAGTGTCCAGCTGTTACCTGTCTGGCGTCCACCCGCTCGGCGGAGGTTAGAGGAGGTTAGAGGCGCCACGGGAACAGACCCATAGTGTCCAGCTGTTACCTGTCTGGCGTCCGCCCGCTTGGAGGAGGTTAGAGGAGGTTAGAGGCGCCACGGGAACAGACCCATAGTGTCCAGCTGTTACCTGTCTGGCGTCCGCCCGCTTGGAGGAGGTTAGAGGAGGTTAGAGGCGCCACGGGAACAGACCCATAGTGTCCAGCTGTTACCTGTCTGGCGTCCACCCGCTCGGCGGAGGTTAGAGGAGGTTAGAGGCGCCACGGGAACAGACCCATAGTGTCCAGCTGTTACCTGTCTGGCGTCCGCCCGCTTGGAGGAGGTTAGAGGAGGTTAGAGGCGCCACGGGAACAGACCCATAGTGACCAGCTGTTACCTGTCTGGCGTCCGCCTGCTCGGCGGAGGTTAGAGGAGGTTAGAGGCGTCACGGGAACAGACCCATAGTGTCCATAGTGTCCAGCTGTTACCTGTCTGGCGTCCGCCCGCTTGGAGGAGGTTAGAGGAGGTTAGAGGCGCCACGGGAACAGACCCATTATAGTATCCAGCTGTTACCTGTCTGGCGTCCACCCGCTCGGCGGAGGTTAGAGGAGGTTAGAGGCGTCACGGGAACAGACCCATAGTGTCCATTGTGTCCAGCTGTTACCTGTCTGGCGTCCACCCGCTCGGCGGAGGTTAGAGGAGGTTAGAGGCGTCACGGGAACAGACCCATAGTGTCCATAGTGTCCAGCTGTTACCTGTCTGGCGTCCACCCGCTCGGCGGAGGTTAGAGGAGGTTAGAGGCGTCACGGGAACAGACCCATAGTGTCCATAGTGTCCAGCTGTTACCTGTCTGGCGTCCGCCCGCTTGGAGGAGGTTAGAGGAGGTTAGAGGCGCCACGGGAACAGACCCATAGTGTCCATAGTGTCCAGCTGTTACCTGTCTGGCGTCCGCCCGCTCGGCGGAGGTTAGAGGAGGTTAGAGGCGCCACGGGAACAGACCCATAGTGACCAGCTGTTACCTGTCTGGCGTCCACCCGCTCGGCGGAGGTTAGAGGAGGTTAGAGGCGTCACGGGAACAGACCCATAGTGTCCAGCTGTTACCTGTCTGGCGTCCGCCCGCTCGGCGGAGGTTAGAGGAGGTTAGAGGCGCCACGGGAACAGACCCATAGTGACCAGCTGTTACCTGTCTGGCGTCCGCCCGCTCGGCGGAGGTTAGAGGAGGTTAGAGGCGCCACGGGAACAGACCCATAGTGTCCAGCTGTTACCTGTCTGGCGTCCGCCCGCTCGGCGGAGGTTAGAGGAGGTTATAGTGTCCATAGTGTCCAGCTGTTACCTGTCTGGCGTCCGCCCGCTCGGCGGAGGTTAGAGGAGGTTAGAGGCGTCACGGGAACAGACCCATTATAGTATCCAGCTGTTACCTGTCTGGCGTCCGCCCGCTCGGCGGAGGTTAGAGGAGGTTAGAGGCGCCACGGGAACAGACCCATAGTGTCCAGCTGTTACCTGTCTGGCGTCCGCCCGCTCGGCGGAGGTTAGAGGAGGTTATAGTGTCCATAGTGTCCAGCTGTTACCTGTCTGGCGTCCGCCCGCTCGGCGGAGGTTAGAGGAGGTTAGAGGAGGTTGTTACCTGTCTGGCGTCCGCCCGCTCGGCGGAGGTTAGAGGAGGTTGTTACCTGTCTGGCGTCCGCCCGCTCGGCGGAGGTTAGAGGAGGCTGTTACCTGTCTGGCGTCCGCCCGCTCGGCGGAGGTTAGAGGAGGCTGTTACCTGTCTGGCGTCCGCCCGCTCGGCGGAGGTTAGAGGAGGCTGTTACCTGTCTGGCGTCCGCCCGCTCGGCGGAGGTTAGAGGAGGTTAGAGGCGTCACGGGAACAGACCCATAGTATCCAGCTGTTACCTGTCTGGCGTCCGCCCGCTCGGCGGAGGTTAGAGGAGGTTATAGTGTCCATAGTATCCAGTTGTTACCTGTCTGGCGTCCGCCCGCTCGGCGGAGGTTAGAGGAGGTTATAGTGTCCATAGTGTCCAGCTGTTACCTGTCTGGCGTCCGCCCGCTCGGCGGAGGTTAGAGGAGGTTGTTACCTGTCTGGCGTCCGCCCCCTCGGCGGAGGTTAGAGGAGGTTAGAGGCGTCACGGGAACAGACCCATAGTATCCAGCTGTTACCTGTCTGGCGTCCGCCCGCTCGGCGGAGGTTAGAGGAGGCTGTTACCTGTCTGGCGTCCGCCCGCTCGGCGGAGGTTAGAGGAGGCTGTTACCTGTCTGGCGTCCGCCCGCTCGGCGGAGGTTAGAGGAGGCTGTTACCTGTCTGGCGTCCGCCCGCTCGGCGGAGGTTAGAGGAGGCTGTTACCTGTCTGGCGTCCGCCCGCTCGGCGGAGGTTAGAGGAGGCTGTTACCTGTCTGGCGTCCGCCCGCTCGGCGGAGGTTAGAGGAGGCTGTTACCTGTCTGGCGTCCGCCCGCTCGGCGGAGGTTAGAGGAGGCTGTTACCTGTCTGGCGTCCGCCCGCTCGGCGGAGGTTAGATGAGGCTGTTACCTGTCTGGCGTCCGCCCGCTCGGCGGAGGTTAGAGGAGGCTGTTACCTGTCTGGCGTCCGCCCGCTCGGTGGAGGTTAGAGGAGGTTGTTACCTGTCTGGCGTCCGCCCGCTC
The DNA here is from genome assembly GCA_036785665.1 of Chirona hameri. NCBI lineage: Eukaryota > Metazoa > Arthropoda > Thecostraca > Balanomorpha > Balanidae > Chirona > Chirona hameri. The sequence continues at coordinate 21,006 of JAXIVJ010002564.1, forward strand.
GGTGGAGGTTAGAGGAGGTTAGAGGCGTCACGGGAACAGACCCATAGTGTCCATAGTGTCCAGCTGTTACCTGTCTGGCGTCCGCCCGCTCGGTGGAGGTTAGAGGAGGTTGTTACCTGTCTGGCGTCCGCCCGCTCGGCGGAGGTTAGAGGAGGTTGTTACCTGTCTGGCGTCCGCCCGCTCGGTGGAGGTTAGAGGAGGTTGTTACCTGTCTGGCGTCCGCCCGCTCGGTGGAGGTTAGAGGAGGTTGTTACCTGTCTGGCGTCCGCCCGCTCGGTGGAGGTTAGAGGAGGTTGTTACCTGTCTGGCGTCCGCCCGCTCGGTGGAGGTTAGAGGAGGTTGTTACCTGTCTGGCGTCCGCCCGCTCGGCGGAGGTTAGAGGAGGTTGTTACCTGTCTGGCGTCCGCCCGCTCGGCGGAGGTTAGAGGAGGTTAGAGGAGGCGGAGGTTAGAGGAGGTTGTTACCTGTCTGGCGTCCGCCCGCTCGGTGGAGGTTAGAGGAGGTTGTTACCTGTCTGGCGTCCGCCCGCTCGGCGGAGGTTAGAGGAGGTTAGAGGAGGCGGAGGTTAGAGGAGGTTGTTACCTGTCTGGCGTCTGCCCGCTCGGTGGAGGTTAGAGGAGGTTGTTACCTGTCTGGCGTCCGCCCGCTCGGTGGAGGTTAGAGGAGGTTGTTACCTGTCTGGCGTCCGCCCGCTCGGCGGAGGTTAGAGGAGGTTAGAGGAGGCGGAGGTTAGAGGAGGTTGTTACCTGTCTGGCGTCCGCCCGCTCGGCGGAGGTTAGAGGAGGCTGTTACCTGTCTGGCGTCCGCCCGCTCGGTGGAGGTTAGAGGAGGTTGTTACCTGTCTGGCGTCCGCCCGCTCGGTGGAGGTTAGAGGAGGTTGTTACCTGTCTGGCGTCCGCCCGCTCGGTGGAGGTTAGAGGAGGTTAGAGGAGGCGGAGGTTAGAGGAGGCTGTTACCTGTCTGGCGTCCGCCCGCTCGGTGGAGGTTAGAGGAGGTTAGAGGAGGCGGAGGTTAGAGGAGGTTGTTACCTGTCTGGCGTCCGCCCGCTCGGCGGAGGTTAGAGGAGGTTGTTACCTGTCTGGCGTCCGCCCGCTCGGCGGAGGTTAGAGGAGGTTAGAGGAGGCGGAGGTTAGAGGAGGCTGTTACCTGTCTGGCGTCCGCCCGCTCGGCGGAGGTTAGAGGAGGTTAGAGGAGGTTGTTACCTGTCTGGCGTCCGCCCGCTCGGTGGAGGTTAGAGGAGGTTGTTACCTGTCTGGCGTCCGCCCGCTCGGTGGAGGTTAGAGGAGGTTAGAGGAGGCGGAGGTTAGAGGAGGCTGTTACCTGTCTGGCGTCCGCCCGCTCGGTGGAGGTTAGAGGAGGTTGTTACCTGTCTGGCGTCCGCCCGCTCGGTGGAGGTTAGAGGAGGTTGTTACCTGTCTGGCGTCCGCCCGCTCGGCGGAGGTTAGAGGAGGTTGTTACCTGTCTGGCGTCCGCCCGCTCGGCGGAGGTTAGAGGAGGTTGTTACCTGTCTGGCGTCCGCCCGCTCGGCGGAGGTTAGAGGAGGTTGTTACCTGTCTGGCGTCCGCCCGCTCGGCGGAGGTTAGAGGAGGTTGTTACCTGTCTGGCGTCCGCCCGCTCGGCGGAGGTTAGAGGAGGTTGTTACCTGTCTGGCGTCCGCCCGCTCGGCGGAGGTTAGAGGAGGTTGTTACCTGTCTGGCGTCCGCCCACTCGGCGGAGGTTAGAGGAGGTTGTTACCTGTCTGGCGTCCGCCCGCTCGGCGGAGGTTAGAGGAGGTTGTTACCTGTCTGGCGTCCGCCCGCTCGGCGGAGGTTAGAGGAGGTTGTTACCTGTCTGGCGTCCGCCCGCTCGGTGGAGGTTAGAGGAAGCTGTTACCTGTCTGGCGTCCGCCCGCTCGGTGGAGGTTAGAGGAGGTTGTTACCTGTCTGGCGTCCGCACGCTCGGTGGAGGTTAGAGGAAGCTGTTACCTGTCTGGCGTCCGCCCGCTCGGCGGAGGTTAGAGGAGGTTGTTACCTGTCTGGCGTCCGCCCGCTCGGCGGAGGTTAGAGGAGGTTATTACCTGTCTGGCGTCCGCACGCTCGGCGCGATTGATCCTGATGCAGGCCGGGTTGAAGACGTCGTTGACGATCTGACAGAACACCAGGTGAAGCGCCGTGGCGTTCGTCACGTCCTCGGTCGGAGAGAACACCTGTGTGACGTCACAGGTACGTCATAGTACGTCACAGATGTACGTCATAGGAAGTCATAGATACCTACGCCACTAGCGATGTGGTAAATGATGAAGAGTGATACAAGTTAGACGAAGATTACTACGCGTTATCATTCCGGATTGCTTCCAAGGAGTTTCACTTCCCATTTCAAGATAAACTCAAAGGTACGAGTGAAATGTACTGGTCTAGCAACATGCACACTGCTTGACCCAGATGACACAGGATAAGTGATCGTTATGCACGGTTCGCTGAATACCGGACGGGAACGTGGTCACTGAGAGGGTGAATGCTGCGGAAAGCATCATCTAGACTTGCATGTAAATATGGTCCAGTTTCCCGTAACCATAACCATTGCCGTAACCATGGCTAAACATGTAACGTACAGAAGCCACGCGAAGGCGAACCTTAAGGAACCCAATAGCAGCTTGCATATTGATGCACGTTGGCTCCAACCCACTGGCCACTCCTAACCTATACTAGCGAAGAAGGTATTCAGGAGGTCGGCATAGCGAAGGTTACCTGCGTTTTTTATCAAGTTTAAATATTAAAGATGAAATTTCACAACAGTTAGACAATTGTTTGAAGCAGGGACTCGTCTAACATGTTAACTGCGGGGGCAAAACCACCGCAGTCACGGCTCCTGCCCCTCCCCCTCCCCCCCCCCCCCATTTTGCCTCCACGTCGAGGAAAAATACCGGCCACTGGGGGGGGGGGGGGCAAGTTTAGACAGGTGATGATTGTTGGCTAGATGCACATTTGAACTGTTCTGTGCAAGTTATATGTGATACGGCCAGATGTACACACATATACATATATAGTTATATAATATGCTGTTAGTGTATGCTGGTGGCAATTAATGGTGTTGGCACCACCGCGTTCGACCCGAGGCCGGCCATGGCAAAGTTCCTGTCAGTGAAGGACAGACGGGATCGCGCGCCGAACCCCGACGTGTATATCGAGCGGGGCTTCGTGCGCAAGTTCTTCCGCAACGGGGGAAATGTGTAAAGACGCGATGGAGGGAGGGTTTAAAGGAAATAGTTCACCTTCAACATGGGGTTTTTAACTGAGATAGCAGTTATGTAGCCGTGTTGGGAAACACCTATCTGCAAGTTTTCTTGACTGAAAAGCCTCTCCAGCCGAATATATTTTATTTTTTGGTGAAGGAATGCGGCACTTACAAAAGAATTGGGATGCTTACGATAACCTGGGCAGAAGCTATACAATCAGCCAATCAGCTTGCAGCTGGAGTTGGGGGCCTTATACTGTGCACTGTGCATTTTTGACAATATAAAAATAAATTGTATTTCAAAATATAATCAAATCGTGTTTGGAAAAAAATCAAAGGTGAACTAATAATCGCCACATCGCGCGCCCAACCCCGGTTTGTATAATGCTGAGCGGTACTTTGTGGAGAAGTTCCTTCGCAACGAGGGAAATATGTAAGGAAGCGATGGAGTGTCGATCATTGAATACATAGAGCGATAATTACCACATGTGTGAGATTGAATGTATGTTGTTAAACTTAAGATATAGATGAACGTTTTTATAATATGCTTTCTATCGAATACTCGATAAACAACTATGGGGAGCGATATGGCGCCTAATGACCATCTGTGGTCGGCACGCTCGAAAACACAAAATGATTTTCATGAAATATTTGTGTCCATCCAAAGCAGCCAGATTTGCGGACACGTACCAAATGTTAAAATGTTAATTACCAAATGTATTAAAGGAAATAGTTCACCTTGGAAATTTTTTACCCAACACGATTTGATTATATTTGTTAATACAATTTATTTTTATATTGTCAAAAATGGCCTTATATCGCGCCGATTCAGGACAGAAGGCCGTAAATTTGTATTGTTTATCAAAACTATATGCATACTCCCGAGTCAGAGTCCTGACGTCACGCGAATGTAAACAATGGTTCAGCCAATCAGATTCGAAAGTAGTCGCGTAAAGATAGACTCGCATTGGAGATGTGCCAACCGGCGGCCGGCGATCGCTTGCTAGCACCAGCTGCAAGCTGATTGGCTGATTGTATAGCCTCTGCCCGGGCTTAAACCAGTACAACATTCTTTCGCCAGCACCGCATTCCTTCGCCAAAAACTCAAATATATTCGGCTGGAGAGTCTTTTCAGTCAAGAAAACTTGCAGATAGAGGTTTCCCAACACGGGCTACAAAACTGCTATCTCAGTTTAAAACTAATGTTGAAGGTGAACTATTTCCTTTAAGCGGAAGTTTATGTAATGGACCGTGAGTGGTGTATGGGGGCTGTAAATTGAGAATGATTGATCAGCATGAAATGAGCTGTTGAAAATGAGCTGTTGAAATGAGCTGTTGAAATGAGCTGTTGGTGCGTCGATAGCCTCAGACGTGTAAACAACAAATCTGAATTCTAAGGTAAATGCAAGAATCTAGCTAATTCGCCTGTAGCATATTTTATTAATATTACTGCCTGTTGGAACGATATTAGTGGACTGTGGAGAAGAAGAAAAAACAGAGTAAGTGTGACTGTTCAGTGTTCGTGAACAAGAACAGGTGAAATGATCATAAGTCATCTCAAGCGTGCTCCCCCCCCCCCCACCCCAGTCAAATTTACTTAGAAAAGCCCCTAGTTTGAAGTGAATTTTGTTTATGTGGAGGCCAGCTGGATTTTGCCCATGAGGCACGTGCCGGGACCAGAAAGCGCGAGGTACATATTATTAGCCGTTTTCACGATGGTTATTTTATTGCATTGGTACCATCCGTAAAGTACCACATTCCTGAAGGACCTAATTCTCATTTGCTTTGGGAGCCCGCACGTTACATACCTAATATTACGCTGCTGTTCTTGTTCTACATAAGGTGAGACAAAATAATAATTACTGTTATAAATACAAATACTAATTTCCCATTTCTGGCATATGTATACTCATTTTGAACATTTAACTCGATAACTACGAGTATTTGAGTAAAAATAATGTTACGACTGATCAAGGCAAATTAATTACAAACTAAGCATTGCCTGACTGTTGGATGTAAGTGCCATCGCCGTGTCTACGCCATAGTATTTCCAGGTATGAGTATTTGCATGAATTTCCTATCAGAATAGCTTTTCTCGGAATATCGGCGTCACGATAGCGACGTTTATTCGCATAAGTCCGTGCATATTTTAAAAATATATTAAATGTTTTCCGATTCCGGATCGTGTGCTTATGAGTTATACATGAGTTGTCTTCCTCTGTTTTACGCTCGTTCGTCACGGTCCAAGCTATCAGCGCTACCGACTATTGGTGTAAGGAAACTACAGGTAGGTATGTACACGTTGCGCGAAAAACGCAACAGGAACATACCATACGCTACAAGGAAACATATCTGCAACACCAAAAACAAAACCTACAGGGTACAAGATACGCGGCCAGTATTTGCCACAAAGACAAGCCGCCGGAGTATGGAATTCCAGCTATGGACATAAGGTCGCAGACTGGGAGAGATCATATCGCCTCTGACAGAAAAATGACGCTGACATCATACCGTCACTGAAAAAGCAGCATTTCTACGTGCAATTACACACGCAAGGGGTTGAAGATAGCGCACGACCCGACGACTGTTGTGTTGGCATGACACAAACGTTCGCCAGAAGCTGACGGTAGTGTGGATGTGGTGGGTTTGCTGTGCATTATCGCCTAATTTCATGTCAAGCTGAGCTCAAAAGAAGCCAGATTAAGCAGGATGTGCCATTCGTAGTTGACGTGGCACACAGCCTTGACAGGTACACGGTACAAAACACAACCAGGTTTAGGAGATTACACTGAGTTCAGCGTTTAACACGAAGTCGCCGGGCTAGAACAAGGGATCACATAAGACATCCCGCCTATGGTCGGTCTACTAATGATCTTCCCTAGCACTGGGTCTCCCACGGTAGGCAAAACAATAGCTGGCTGAATCCCGCACCGAGGCGGGGCCGGACCGGTTTAACAGTTCGCCCGGTGCCGGCCGATACTTGGCGGAATCTGCACCGCTCCGTCCTGGCCTGACCCACACAGGCCGATCGGGCAATAACTATGTGCATGTGTGGCGAGGCTGTGGGCGGAACGTGGTTAGAAATATACGCAGACCTAGAATGCTAGCCAAGTTAGCAACGATGTCTGTGATGACCAGTTTTAAGAAAACCATAGGTCTGTGAAGCATCGCTAAGTGTGCAATTGATAGAACACTGTACGGGCTATACTTAACCCTATTTGTAACAGGCTCCTGGCTACCCCTATTTGTAACAGGGGGGGGGGGGGGCGGCGGATTCCGCCCCCCGGAGATCTCGAGATCTACCCGTCCGATTTTCAAAAATGAAACGGTGGTTGGTTTCCCTCAACACGATCTACATTTATAAATAATAAAACAAATCTAAATTTTGGATAGGGGGGGGGGGCAACAGGGGGGCAAAAACCACAAATTTTAGTGGTATTTTTGATTCAACATAGCTTTCATGTTTATAGACCGATTTTAACACAACTAATAGGAATCGATAGAGATTGAATCGGAAACTGATATATGACGGTGAAGTTTGAAAATTCAAAAATCATAGGCGTGTGCAGGTCACTCAATATGGGGGTGAAGTAAATGCGTAATAAAACCATTTTTTGATGTTGTTTTTTTGATAAATGAAATGGTATGTGATTGAGACATTAGAAAAACAGTTATAAATCATATTTTTTGCCATAGGCGGTACCAGGTTAGTGAAAAAGGGGGGTAAAATTGGGAAAAATATTAACCGCAGACAAGTTGCTACCCAGCACTATAAGTATGTTACTGATCATAGATAGTTCCTTTTTGCATGTTGTACTTCATCATAGGCGTATCCAGGATCCAAACTAGGGCGGCGCAAGACCTTTTGATAAGTATATTATCCGCTATTATGATACTAACTAGTCAACAGTGACTATTTCACTTACAACTTCAATTAACATTGCTTACCCCCCTTTGTACCCTACCTGGACTCGCCTATTATCTTATAATCGCTTGTAGAGTAGCCTGTGGTGCGTGTTTCATCCGAAAACTGCAGTATGTTATGTCATTGTACGCCCATGCCTCTTAGTTTCCTTGCAATAATATGACCCCCTTTCTTCCATTCCTGAGCGCGCCTCTGCAAAAAATGACTTTATCCCCTTTTCTGGTCTCATATGTGCATATATTATTATAAGCTAAACGTATATTGCGCCGTTATCGCTGGCATATCGTCATCACCATGCCAGTCACCCCCCCCCCCCCTTTCATGTTCCTGAACACGCCCCTGAAACTCTATATGTAATAAATTATGCAAATAATGGAAGCAGAAGCTATCTTTTACATCTTGATAGCTAGAAATGCCCCTTACATTGCTCTATTGGCTTCCCGCCAAGCATTGGATACTTCCTGGAACCCCCCTCCCCCTTTTCAAGCCCCTGAAACCGCCTCTGCCATGCAATTTTGTATGATATTTCATTAACATCATCTAATTTGCACTTTTTGCAATCACGGTAAGCCGATGCAACTCCTTCATACTTGATGCAGTTAGGAAGAAACCGTGAAGATCGCATTTCCGTATTTTCGCCAAATGTCGCCTCCGAACCCACCCAAAACTGTGCCCTGGAACCGCCTCTGTTCAAGTTAAGAACTCAAAATTTTGACTCCAAATCCGGAGTTCAATTCTATGAAAAGTCCCAAAATTTCATGGGCCTGCTCCCAGCCGTTCTGGAGATATCTGAGAAAAACATGAGGGGGGGGGGGCGGAATCCGCCCCCCTGTTACAAATAGGGTTAAAGGGATATTGTCACCTCCGGAGGATTTCTAAAAAGTAACTTAAATGAATGGTGGGGATCAACAATCGTGTATGCTCAAGCTCAAACTTGCTCCTGCAGTGCCTAAAGCTGTCGGCAATTTGTTTTCTGGCTCCAAAACGTTGGTCCCAGCTGTGCTCATTACTAGATTCATGATGGCCGCTTTCATCCAGTTTGGCTGTGAAATTCGCGCCCCCCAAAGCCGAAGCATCCGAATTCGCCGAGACTTGACCTTGAAAAGTATATCTGTGTTATAAGGTATTGGTCACAAATCCCTTACGGGCCTAAATTCGAGCCATAGCCATTCTTGCTGTTTTATTCATGTTTTATTATGAAAGAGGCTATGGTTGTTGAAAATATGATTAACTGTATGCGCATTTTAATTTTAAAGTGCACTGACGAAATGGTGATGTTGAGTTTGCAATATTCAAAAGCAAATCATAGTCCGCAAAGAAGTGATTCTAAATAGTGATGAGGCGACTTCAATTTTATGAATGTGTGCCAATCATGAGTGGTGCAAATTTATTTTTTTGATCTAATGGGGGGGAGTTTCGGGAACCACTTTTTGCAGGTGAAATCGGACACGTTTAATCTACCGATACACACCAAAAACTCCATATTGGCCTGCGAGGTGGCAATATCCCTTTAAACACCAATATTTGTATCTCAAGTTTACCGATACCGTCGTCACAGATGTCGTCTCGGAAATGGATATCCGTCATGTGTCGCTTGCGACGATGGAGAAATTTGCATTGCGCCAAAAAATAAAGTGTTGATATTTTGACCTGATCACAAGGTCAAGGTCAAATGTAAACACGTTGCCAGTCAGATGCTCTATCAGCTGCACACCTGGCGATGCTTCATAGACCTGTGATTTTCTTAATTCCTGCCATGGCAAGCATCGCAAATGTTATCGCAGATATCGTTGCTAACTTAACGGACATGATTCCGCCCCAGGTGAGTGGGCAGAGCGTGAAGCATGGAGTAGCATCACGCAAACATATGCGCACTGTAATGTTTTTTTTTTCCTCGCGTAGAATCATCAGGTGGATTCGGAAACGTTTGCATTTGCAATTTCAGGATTCGGTACTGAACGTGAAACGTGCTATGATATACAAAAACACGTAAAACATCTGGTGTCAGCGCGGCCTGAACCCACAGGCAATCTGATGATACTCCAGAAATGGACAGCTATACCGACTGAGCCATTTGCGCTGCCGCGCGGAGCGCTGTATTCAGTTTCCAATGTTGGATCTCCGCTGGCTCTGGATAGCTGAGTCTTGACCTTCGAGACAGACAGCCCTGACCACCACCCGGGTCGCGGCGCATCCCTTCCCACACCATCCCACACTTCCTCCCTCTCCTCCCCCTCCCCAGGTCACACACCTGTCAGACAGCCACAATGGGTACCAACCTACGGTGGGGAAACCACCTATTTTGTACCAATTGTGACCGTACCGCCACGTGGTGGCAAGGAAAGATCATGATTAGACCGACTGTACTTATATACTTGATGTACCACAATCATAGAGCCAAATTGTATATAATATGTAGCTTTAGATGAGCAGTAGGTATCTAAGTAATATTTTTACGTTGGATATAAATACAGCAAACAACGATGATGCTAAAATACTTCTTTCGTAGTCGCATAGTCGTATCAGACCTCACAAAGACAAGGTCCCGATATCAGATGGCCACCCCCTGCCCCTCGCTCGTCTGCCGGCCCCGGGGAAGTGTCCAGGGAGGGGGTACCGACACCTACCTCTTTCCGGACGTCCAGTCGCCAGCTGACTCGGTTGTACGTCACGAACGATGCATCACTGGGCGGGAAGAGCCGCGTCTTGGCCGCCTCCAGAGTCCTCACCGACTCCACGTCACGACTCGTGGCCATGTCATGGTAAGAGTCCACCGGACGCAGGAAGCCCTCGGACTCCTCCACTGGGGACAACGATCAGGGTCGGGCTCAGCTACTACAGGACAGCACACGAGGCCACAAGGGCACAGGTAACGCACAGGTAACGCACAGGTAACGCACAGGTAACGCAGGTATGGCACAGGTAACGCACAAAGCTACAGGGCTATGTCTCAGGTTAACTCGCACAGTCTCAAGGCTATGTCTCAGGTCAGCACGCAGGGCACCAGGCCCGAGGTCACGGCGACTGTATGTCAGGTTGGGCGTCATGCTTCAGACACTATGCCAGGCTGAGTGACGTGGCTGAGGTAGCAGGCTGCACCAGGCATAACGGGTTGCACCAAGCTTTGTGATGGTGCGTCGAATGGTGAACGTCACCAGCACGGGACTGGTGATGCGTGGATTGGTGATCGTCACCACAGCGCGGCTCGCTGGCACCAACACACCCAGGCTGTCGTCGAGGAATTTGATATCATGACACTCGCGATGACATTTGACACAGAACTAACCGCCTCTGGTTGGTTGTGTACGTTTTCTCATAGCGAGGGCCATGCTGAGGTATGTCCAAACTTCCACGGGCAGTGGTCAGAGGGTGAAGGAATCCACCACACGCCACGCACTTATTAGCCACCACCGCTTCACCACTTCACCACCACTTGACACCACGCTGTCACTATCGTCACACCGCCACGCTGTCGCACTGGCTCAGACTGCCGTCACGAGGCGGTGACACGAGCCACGCGACGAGCCACCATCGTGATTGTCGCTGGAATAACTTGGTCAAACATCCCATGGATTCTCCGCAACAGAATGGAGACTTTCGATCGCACACTTCTCACACCACATTTCACGCGGTCACGCGGTCACGCGGTCATCGCGCTGTCTGCACTATTCACACGGCGGTTGGGCACGTGACCCTATTCATCGGGTCTTCTGCTTGCTTCGCAGCGCACGCGGCGAGCCGCCCGCCCGGTATGTCACGTGACTGCAAACTGAGCCGTGCCTTCGCGCGCCGCCCGGACCGCGTGACTTTTCAAGGTCACACGGCTGACTGACAGGGGATCATATGAGGCCCGGGCGCCGCGCGAGACAGAAGGAGGGTGGAGTGCAGGGGGATCCAATGGGTAGTTTTCCGGGTGGGGTAGACGCCAGAGGCAGTGGTGCGTGCGATAATATGAGAGCGCCTCACGTGACACTCAAGGACTGCACTGGTGCGTACGGCTTCACGACTGCAAAGTGATATATCGGACAACTGCAGCGCACTTTGCAGCAGAATGTCAGCCGTGAGTCACGATGGTGTCGCTTGTTCCGGTTTAGCAGCCGGTTCAAACCGGTTGTGATATGAAATGCCGGTAGCGGAGGTTAGTCGGAAAAAGAGAGAGTTCGCATGTCACTCGCAGATTGCGGTGAATTTCGCAGTATGTTTAATATAATCGGGACATCATCTCGGAAAATGTCCTAGTTTTCGCTGATCAACGTCGCATCAGATTTAACCACAGGTCATTTGGAACTCACGGTGATCTTAGCTGAACGCCTTTAAAACGCACAAAGCAGGTGATTACTGAGCGAGCGCGAACCGCCCGTGAGGTTTCTCGTCAACTTACTAGACACATTTACATTTGACCCGGCACGAACCGGCACGGACCGGCCCGAACGGGCCCAATCCGGCCCGATCCGGCCCGACCCGGCCATACAGACGCTTTTCAGAAGCTAATAACTTTGCAACCACTGCTTCGATTAAGATCGGGTTTTCACCATTAGATAGGACCATCAAATCCATTTTGATTTTGTTATGGTGCGTTCTGATAGGGGTGGTAACACAGTGCGTGGCACCCGCTGCCGCAGACGTCGAAATGGACACAAATAATTATTGATAAAAAATTGCTTTTTAGTTGCATTCGTTTTGTTATACGCTGAAGCATGCAGCGCTCAGGACGTACTCCCTTTTGGCGGATTCGAGAAAGGAGATCATGTACAATTTAATAAAACTTAATTTGTATGTTGCCATGCATGGAGGCGTGGCAATTTTTATGGGGGACTAAAAGGACTAAAAGAACTATGTGTTGCTACCACGCGTGCTCCCGTACCGTTTCATATTTCAACCCTGTTTTATCTTTACCAGTGCGCGCCTGTTCGGTCATCGCCAAAAAAGACGTTTCACTGGTTTAGGTTGAATTACGGCCACCAGAGCTTTGGCCAGCTTGTCAATAACTCAACCAACTCAAATAATGTATTGCTTGCGAATACAAAATAAAACCATGAAAATCGAAGACCTACTGCTTGCAACTACCCAACATAGTGTATTATTTTGAAAAATAAGTTGCACAAAGCGATTATTGCCTAGAACCTCCACCAATCACCTTCAACCACCAATCGTCCTCCACCAATTAATCAGCGACTTACGTTCGTATTTCTCGGTCTTCTCCGTGACGTGCGTGGCCTCTGACACGTTGGAGCGTCTGTCTGGCTCGATGATCCGATTGGTCCGCTGGTGGCGGCGGTCGCCTCTGATTGGCTGGATCGGCCGCGGCGGCGAGCGGCGATCCGCCACCACCGGGGATCTGCCGATACACCGATTGGTCAGACGATACACCGATTGGTCAGACGATACACCGATCGGTCAGACGATACACCGATCGGTCAGACGATACACCGATTGGTCAGACGACACACCGATCGGTCAGACGATACACCGATTGGTCAGACGATACACCGATTGGTCAGACGATACACCGATCGGTCAGAAAATACACCGATCGGTCAGACGATACACCGATCGGTCAGACGATACACCGATCGGTCAGACGATACACCGATTGGTCAGACGATACACCGATTGGTGACAGAATGCCTCCACCCCGAATACTGCCACAGAGCAGCAGCCAGAAGAACAACAAAACAACACACGTTGCCAGGGAGAAATGGCGACACAAATTTACTCAAACCAGAAATACCCAATCATTGTAAACTTTTTAATTCACATAATGCATCAATAGACAAAACAAACTTCTTGCTATACACAGTTTCCAAAATCTGAGGCCCAAGTCATTAAGGTGAGGGCAACTTTATGTTCCTTATTCATGCATTTAAAGGGACAAAGTATTCTGCATTTTTTGCCGAGTTCTTCACATGTGTGTGCTGATAAACGCACCAGTATCAGTATTCACGGCCAGTTCATCAAGACAAGAAATGCTCTTGGGTCCGTCTTGTCATCCCATCCCCATCCCCATCCCCATCGCCATCGCCATCGCCATCGCCATCGCCATCGCCATCGCCATCGCCATCCCCATCCCCATCCCCATCCCCATCCCCATCCCCATCCCCATCCCCATCCCCATCCCCATCCCCATCCCCATCCCCATCCCCATCCCCATCCCCATCCCCATCCCCATCCCCATCCCCATCCCCATCCTCATCCCCACCGCCAACTGTTCCTGGAGTATGGTGTATCGGCCATGTTACCGACCTTTCTGACGTACCCACTGCTGACATACCGGTCCCAGTACTGACCTGTCGGAGGAGCTGGAGCCGTCTGTGGAGGCCGGCCGGTGAGCCGGGATCTCCACCTGCAGAGGTCCGATCGGCGGAGGCGGCGGCGGCACCCCTGGACGGCTGCTGCGCTCCTCCGGCGAGCGGGGAGACTGCAAATAATGGAGACAGGTTAAAGATACAGATAGACATAGGCCTAGGAACAGGGGGCAGCGGGGCCATGACCCCTCACTTTTTGGTTAAAAAGAAATCCCTAAAATCTGTGTTCTCTTCTTCTTAGTAAGCAAAACTTGAGACAACAAAGGTACCCCAGCATGAGAAGAGCTCAAATCTGCAAATAAATATTGCCTATGGAGTTTGGTTTCTCTCAGGACGAGATCGAAGTTGCACTGGCCCCCATACTTTTCACGACGTTCCTACGTCCCTGCAGACAGACAATCAGACAGACAGACAGACAGGTCAGGGCTGCGAAACAGCGTCGGGAATTGAAACAACAAAAGGCAGCCGACAACAAACTAAAGGCATACATATAGCAGCCAATGTTAGAGAGGGTTGGGCATCGCCGGTCCATATTGTAAAGTTCAAGTAAACTATGGAATGGCCATGATATTAGGCTTACCATGCGTACTGGGTATTACTATCATCATATGCCCGGTATAAGTATTAGGGAATTAATTGCGTTATTAAATACGTACTAATACATGTAATTCCATAACAATTTATAACAGGGGATGTAACCTAATGATTTAATTATATTACGCAATCACAAAATGCATCGAGCGAACCTCTGCGATATTCGACTGCAAAATTCAAGGTCTCCACAATCTGAGTCCCCGTGCTCCCGGAACTTATGTCGTCCGCAGACTCTTCTATCTACGTGGCAGCTGGCGAGTTCCCACGAACGACCCCAGCTGGCACATGGGCAAAACATGGAAGCGACACGTCCAGCCGCGCCCACTAAGCGACTCATCGGCGGGGTCTGCTGCGTATCGAAACTGATCCTAGACGCGATCCTTCGAACAACTGAGATCCAGTCAGGAACTGGAATACCATCATGGATGTTGGCTAATGTAATGTCTCTGCCAGTTTGATGACAGAAATGTCATAGACCTTTGTCATAATGATGGTCAAGGTCATGGTGGCACGTCTAAGTTTTCACCACCTCGACGCGCCTCTGTGTCACCCTCCTTATCATCTGCCTGTCCGTGCCGCGCCCTGCCCGGCACCAGCCGGCCCCCATCGCACCCATTCCGGTCTCTGTCTCCGTCGGCAACGCACGCGAGTGATGGCCTCTCCGGCTGCCCTCCTCCTAGCTCTGGCACTGTATGTGCCAGCGCTCGCCGCCGACGAAGTCTGCTACGATGACCTCGGCTGCTTCGACAACAACGGCGTATGGGACGGTCGTGGACTACCAGAAGCTCCCATCGAGGACGCCACGCGTTTCCTCCTGTACACGCGCGACGCCAACTATGAGTATGAGATCATGTACGACAAGGCCGCGATGCTGGCCTACTCCGACTTTAACGCCAGCCGGGCGCGAACCATCGTCCTGATCCACGGCTTCGCTGACAGCTGCGACGAGGCCTGGCCCCTGGCGATGATGCAGGCGCTGCTGGAGCAGGAGGACGCCAACGTCATGTGCATCGACTGGAACTTCGGCAGCGACGTGTACGAGAAGGCCCGCGACAACGCGCGCCTGGTCGGCGCAGAGGGCGAGCGGATGTTCCGCTGGCTCGAGGTCCAGGCCGGCCTCCAGACGTCGCAGCTTTACCTCATCGGGCACGACATCGGCGCCCATGCGGCTGCGTACATCTCCAACCGCCTTGGTGGAGTGCCGAGGATCACAGGACTCGACCCGGCCGCGCTCGACTTCGACGAAGCGGACACGCAGGTGCGTCTGGACTCGACTGATGCTGACCTGGTGGACGTGGTGCACTCGAACGCTGCTGGCAGCCATGACCTGGGACTGGGCACGACGGCGGACAGCGGGCATGTCGCATTCCACCCGAACGGAGGGGCGAGCCAGAGCGGCTGCAAGGACACGATTCACAGGTGGGATGCGGAGGTAGGACGTGGTCGTGGACAGGTGGGACGGGGACGTAGGACGTGGACGTGGCCAGGGGGGACGCGGAGGTAGGACTTGGACGTGGACAGGTGGGACGCGGAGGTAGGACGTGGACGTGGACATGTGGGACGCGTAGGTAGGACGTGGACGTGGACAGGTGGAACGCGGAGGTAGGACGTGGACGTGGACAGGTGGGACGCGGAGGTAAGACGTGGACGTGGGCAGGGGGACGCGGAGGTAGGACATGGACGTGGACAGGGGGACGCGAAGGTAGGACGTGGACGTGGACAGGTGGGACGCGTAGGTAGGACGTGGACGTGGACAGGTGGGACGCGGACGTGGACAGGGGGACGCGGAGGTAGGACGTGGACGTGGACAGGCTGGACGCGGAGATAGGACGTGGACGTGGACAGGGGGGACGCGGAGGTAGGACGTGGACGAGGACAGGCTGGACGCGGAGGTAGGACGTGGACGTGGACAGGGGGGACGCGGAGGTAGGACGTGGACGTGGACAGGTGGGACGCGGATGGGAATCTCAGGAGCTCAGCAGTCCGTTGCTTTACTCCATAATGTTTGGACATAGTTTATGTGGATGGAATGGAATATCTTAGATAGCAATTATTTGGCGAAGTATATGTAGCGTAAAATACACGTTCCTCAGGGTGGCTTAGGTTGGCACTGATTTTGTGGGTTTTTTTCCTCTAAATATTTGCATCCTGGTGGGCATACATGCAAAAGATGATTTAATTAAATTAAATGTTACTTGCTTCAAGAGAAAAGTTCACGTCAAGTGTATTGCTCACAGGTATAATGTTACTTGTTTTCGACACGAAAATCGCTGACTGCGGAAAAAGGGATCGTACGGAACTGGCTCAAAAGCAACGATCGTTCTCCATTTTACGAGATCACACGTCATTGCCATATTTTATCGTGACGCTTGACTATCTACCCCGCGTCTGTGCCCTGTTTTATCGTGACGCCTGACTATCTACCCCGCGTCTGTGCCCTGTTTTATCGTGACGCCTGACTATCTACCCCGCGTCTGTGCCCTGTTTTATCGTGACGCTTGACTATCCACCCCGCGTCTGTGCCCTGTTTTATCGTGACGCTTGACTATCTACCCCGCGTCTGTGCCCTGTTTTATCGTGACGCTTGACTATCCACCCCGCGTCTGTGCCCTGTTTTATCGTGACGCTTGACTATCTACCCCGCGTCTGTGCCCTGTTTTATCGTGACGCTTGACTATCTACCCCGCGTCTGTGCCCTGTTTTACCGTGACGCTTGACTATCTACCCCGCGTCTGTGCCCTGTTTTATCGTGACGCTTGACTATCTACCCCGCGTCTGTGCCCTGTTTTATCGTGACGCTTGACTATCTACCCCGCGTCTGTGCCCTGTTTTATCGTGACGCTTGACTATCTACCCCGCGTCTGTGCCCTGTTTTATCGTGACGCTTGACTATCTACCCCGCGTCTGTGCCCTGTTTTATCGTGACGCTTGACTATCTACCCCGCGTCTGTGCCCTGTTTTATCGTGACGCTTGACTATCTACCCCGCGTCTGTGCCCTGTTTTATCGCAGCTTCATCGGACGCCACCTGTCGGGCCTGCGAACGGTGAAGATTAGCCGCTCCGAGTGGCTGACAGCCGCCTGCAGCCACTTCCGCGCCGTCGACCTCTTCATCGAGTCCATCAGCTCGTCCTGCGGCTTCCTGGCAGTGCCGTGCGCCTCCTGGGACGAGCTCGTCTCCAGGACTTGTCCCACGCGCTGCCACAGCGGCGAGTGTCACAACCTGGGCTTCCACGCGGACAAACACACGGGCAACATCGGGGCGTTCTATCTGTACACCGAGCCTTCCTCGCCCTACTGTGAGGCCTTCATGAGTCTGGAGGTGGTCATCGGGTACAGTCAGAAGGAGACCTACGGCACGCTGACGGCCAAGGTGCTGGGACCTGAGGCGCAGGTGTTCCCCCTCCAGGACGGCAGGTTGGTGTGCGACCGGAAAGGAAACAGGATGGAGAGTATAAAATCATCCTATAAATAATCATGAATGAAGCATCAATCTAGAAAGAGACCACTTTGCGGCATATGGGTTCATTATTTGAAAATTATTTGCTGTAATAAGCAAAGTACAGCGAGGAGAAAGTTCGACGAAACTTACCGTGGAATATTTCGATTGAAAGGGAGGATTTAGGTGGGAGGCTGAAATGACCAAGTGGCGAATGGCAAATAAACGTAAAAAAACATAAAACGGCATGAAAAGCACAACAAAGCATAACAATACAATTATTATTTATCAAACGTTCTTCACAACCCAAAACTTCAAATTCTAGAAAGTCACGGCAAGATCATAAGATGTTGTTTTCCACCAAAAAAGTAGGAATTTTACAATATCCCAGCAGGTCCTCAAAGTGATTTCCACCCATAAAAGTTAATTATGGGATTCTGCTGCAGGTTCGACAAGTACGACGTGTTCCATTCGAGCACGTCGGGCTCCGATCCCGGCGAGGGTGACCTCCTTGTGGAGCTGACCTACACGCGCGAGTCATCCATCTTCCACCACTACAGCACCACGTTGGAGGTGAGAGTTGCGACACGGGTGGCGGTGGACGGTATGCCATCCTTGGTTTGGATGGAATGATGATGAAAATGTTTACTCTTTTGCTTGGAGTGACCAAGGAAGCTTGGCTTGTTTCTTCGTGCAAGGACTGTCATGGGCTTCGGGAGGTAATTTCTGTAGACATTTCTGCCAGGGATTGTGGAGCCAGAATCAGGGTTAACATTGCGGAATTAAGATCGAATTTCACCTATATCACTGCGGTCAAATTAAATTGACGAGAAAGCATACTCATCGTCACCTGTTCGCACCCAACAATCACACTTTTCTGGTTATAGTCTAGTTCTTGCTGCACCTTTGCTTAGTCTGACAAACTGAGTGTCACCAATCTGCTGTTGGGTTCGTCACCTTGACCAGCCGTCATTCGCCCACAGCTGGACAGTGTCGAGGTGTCCGTCTCGGACGGCGATATGAACCTGCGCACCTTCTCGGCGAGCTCCCCCGTGCTGGAAACCGACGTTCCCACCACTGTCATCCTGAGCGTCTAGGACGTCCTCGGCGACCCGGCGACCCAGCGACCCAGGAGACGACACAGGATTTCCACTGCAGACCGATTGCAGCGACGAACACCAGGAAAGCCAGATGTAAGGATGTGAGATACAATGGGAGGAGATAGGATGGGAAATGGTGATGTTGTGCTTTAGAGGGGTACGGAGTATGGGTGGCCTATGCGATGGTTTTGCCAGCGATATGCCTTTACGTAACGATCGCGGTGTATTCGCTCTGATATGGGAGAAATATACTGTGGGAGCAAGACGATTTTGTTTTCATAACTTTCGCTCTTCCAATGCGTATTGAAAGCATCACATTCGTATCTTAACGAAGAACACTAGGCGAAGACATTGCCAGGCTTCATCTAAGCAGCCCCTTCCTGGAGTGATGTATAGTTTCGATAACTTGCTGCCATTAGCTGACGACTGTGGCGCATTGGAGGTGGCGTCACACAAGACATCTCCAAGACAACGTCCCTGCTGCGTGCTGACTCACCGTCACCGTCTCCGTCGTCTGGGACACCAGCTGCTTCTGCAGCAGCAGACGCCGCGACATGTCCAGCTTCTTCGGCACCACCTTCTCCTTGCCGCCGTCCGGCGTGTCCTTCGAGTCGCTGCCGTTCCTGGAGGCAGACACAGGGCCACAGGGGCGTCATGAGAAGTGGGGGAGAGTCAAACTTTGGTGTTGTTTTGTGAGACACCCATTGCCCCTACGGAAGATTCATTTACAGATTTGACCTCTTCTCGTCCTGGTCTACCTCTTGCTATCTCAAATTTTACTCGGGTAACAATTTTTTCTTCTTAAAAAATATCACCAAAATGTGCGTGCCACGGCTCCCTGGCCCGATTGTTTCTACGCCTATGGGCAAACACAAGATGATGAGGACTCGAGGACGGCCAATATGGCAGTCACGCACGGGAGCATAACATAGCGACTTAACCCTATTTGTAACAGGGGGGCGGATTCCGCCCCCCCCCCCCTCTTTATGTTTTCGCAGATATCTCCAGAACGGCTAGGAGCAGGCCCATGACATTTTGAGACTTTTCATAGAATTGAATACCGCATTTGGAGTCAAAATTTTGAGTTCTTAACCTGAACAGAGGCGGTTCCAGGGCACAGTTTTGGGTGGGTTCGGAGGCGACATTTGGCGATAATACGGAAATGCGATCTTCACGGTTTCTTCCTAACTGCCTCAAGTATGAAGGAGTTACATCGGTTTACGGCGATTGCAGCAAGTGCAAATTAGTTGATGTTAATTAAATATCTTAAAAAATTGCATGGCAGAGGCGGTTTCAGGGGCTTGAAAAAGGGAGGGGGGTTCCAGGAAGTATGCAATGCTTGGCGAGAAGCCAATAGAACGATGTGAGGGACATTTATAGCTATCAAGATGTAAAATATAGATTCTGATTTGATTATTTGCATAATTTATTACATATAGAGTTTCAGGGGCGTGTTCAGGCACATTTTCCTTCTGAACCCTGCTTTAGCCAAGCTAAGTAGCTGTTGGATAGCTCTGTTGTTTTGTGTATTTTTTTAGGAACCACATTATATTTAGATATAAGGATTAGATATTTAGTTTTGTGGATCGTTTAAGTATTATTTTCAAGCATTCATAGTTAGCTGTTACCTCTTACTTGCTTTTTAAAGGACTTTTCATTCTAGCTTGTGTGCGCCAAAATTGTCTTAGTCTTATTTTTGTGTTATTAGTTGCAGGGTTGGATAAGTAGATATTTTAGAAAATTAGGGATAATTAAGGTGTATTTAGTATTCAGTTTATTTAAGGATTAGATATTTAGTCTAGTATTAGGTGCACTCATAGCTGATTTGTGTACTAGCTTTACCTAGATCTAGTTAAGGTTTAGAAGAAGAAAAAACAAACAAAAACAAAAACAAAAAAAGTTAAGTTAAGTTAGTAAAGTATTGAAAAGTGCATAGTACCTAAGTTATATACCTAAGTTACTAGTGTATTCAAATGAGCATGACTAGGATGCAGGCGAAGGTAGCAGAGCTAGAGGCCCTCCAGGCTAGAGTAGCGGAGCTTGAGGCGCAGTTAAGTAAGTGTAGGTGTAGAGATGAGCCGCAGGAGGGTGTAGCTCCTGACCAAGGAACGTATGCGCAGATCGTGGTTAGGGGGTCAGAAAAGGAGCCTACAGGATCAGGGACCAGTGGTAGTTCTGATAGGGGCATAAGGGAGGAGGATAAGGCAAAGGTGGATAGTGCGGCTGGGGTTTGGAAGTGTGTTGGAGGGTCACGTTTCTGGAGACTCAACATTGTGGAAAGTAATGCTAGGGCCACAGACAGTAAGGATGAGGAGGGATGCTGGGTAATGGAGGGTGGTAGCAGAATCTGGAGGAGGAAGAGGGAAGGGGATCAGGAGGGATGGGCAAAAGTTCAGGGTAGAGTCAGGCAGTACAGCCCCAGGGAACATCAGCAGGTTACAATAGCAAATAGGTTCAGTGCGTTAGAGTCAGCAGCTGAAAGTGACAGGGAACAGATTCAGCATTTAGTGGTTGGGGACTCAAGGGTAAGGCCCTTAAGGCGAACATTCTGTGGGAAGAGGGACAAATGTATAGTCAAACCGGGGGCAAAAGTAGTTGATATGGGCCCTGTCATTGAGGCAGAACTTGGTAGGAGTAGCCCGGAGACAGTTATAATACAGGTGGGGGTGAACAACATAGGACCTAGGCAGAGTGTGAGAATAGTAGCGGAGTACCCGAGCCTGCTGCAGAGGTTGAAGGAGTCCAGGAAACCAGTCATTGTGACTGGCATCCTCCCTCGCTGTGGAGCCAGTGAGGAGTGGTACTCGAGAGCTCTGTCTGTGAACAGCTCAGTTCAGAACTTATGTTCAGCTATGGGGTATAGTTATGTAGACTTATGGGATCAGTTCTATGAGTGGCATAGGTACTATATGAAGGATGGGCTTCACTTATCGGATGAGGGGGCAAGGGCTTTGGGAGATGCCTACAGAAGTGTCATTCAGGGAAACTAGGTAGGAGGGGGGTTCAGGGACGCTAGTACTAGGGCATCAGAAAGTAAGCATTGGTAGAAGTTCATGTCAGAATAGGACAGTAGATCATAATTCCCTCAGAATTAGTAGAGTCAGCTCAAAGTATAAGATCACATGTGTGTTGCTGAATGCCCAAAGTATTAGGTCTAAATTTGATGAGTTTGAGTGTTATGTTGCCCTTAAAAAGCCTGATATCATTTGTGTAACCGAGACATGGGTTAGTGAGGGGTATAATAGGGATAGGCTACAGGATTTTGAGTTACAAGGGTATAACATGTTCTCATACTGCAGAGAATCACGGCAGGGAGGCGGAGTGTTTGTATATGTAAATAGCTTGTACTGCACTACTAGAGTTGATGATTCTAGTAAAGTAAAAGAAGTAGAATCAATCTGGCTTGACATTAAAATTGGTACAGGAAACAGAGGAAGGTTGAGGATAGGTGCATTTTACAGACCAGGGAATCTTCCAAGGAACTCCCAAGCTGAAACAGACCAAGATATTTGTGAGGAAATACGTAGGAACTTTCGGGCTCAGTGTCTTATTATGGGAGATTTTAACTTAAGAGGATACGAAAGTATAGCAGAGGAAACAAATGAGTGTAGGTTGTATAGGCAAATCTTTGAAGAGGAGCTTTTCATGCATCAGTTTGTAACAGAGCCAACCAGACATTGCTCCATTCTAGACCTTGTATTCTCAGACAACAGTGATCTAGTTAGTGACATAAGTATTTGTGCAGGTCTAGGAACCAGTGATCACAATATGGTTAAATTCAATATCTCATCAGAAATGAGGCCCAAAGATAACCTTATTATGGTTCCAAACTTCAGCCGGGCTGATTTTGATGGTATTAGAAATGACCTCGCACAGATAAAATGGAACGTTGAGTTGGCAGGTTTAGATGCATGTGAGGCCTGGAATGTTTTCAAAGCTAGATTAAGCCAAATTCAAAATCGGCATATACCCCTCAGGCACAAACGTAACAGAACCAAGGGCAATCCAGTTTGGCTTACCCCAGAAGTAAGGAGTGCTATACAAGCTAAAAGAAGTGCATTTGGCATTTTGAAGGGATCTTCACTAGATATAAATCAGAAGGCCTACCAGAATGCAAGAAATTCAGTTAAGAAAAAGGTTAGAGCAGCTAAAAGGGCAAAGGAACTTGATTTAGCTAGACATTGTAATGCAGATAGTAAGAAGTTCTTCAGTTTTTATAAGTTAAGTACAGTTTCCAAAAATATAGGTCCATTTAAGGTAGATGATGTGTTAGTTAGCAAGGACAGTGAAATGGTTGAAGTGCTTAATGATCAGTTTCAATCTGTCTTTACTATCGAGGACCAGAGTAGTATTGCAGCACTTCAGCCTGAGCTAGAGACAGAGGAGACTATAGGAGAGCTAGGTGGCATAAGTAGTGAACTTGTTCTAGAATATCTAAAGAAAGTAAGGCCTTACAAGGCAGAAGGACCTGATGAAATCCATGCTAGACTTTTAAGAGAATCTGAAAGGGAGTTGTCGGTTCCATTAGCCATAATATTTTCTAAATCACTCGCAGATAGTAAAATTCCACTTGATTGGAAAAGAGCAAATGTTGTTCCTATTCATAAAAGGGAGATAGAAGTAAAGAGGAAAACTATAGACCAGTTAGTCTGACCTCATTAGTCTGCAAGGTGCTTGAATCAATCATCAAAGATAAGATTGTTGAATTCTTGGAGCAAAATGAACTCATCAAGGATACACAGCATGGCTTTAGGAAGGGCCGTTCTTGTTTAACTAATCTTCTGGAGTTTTTGGATGTTGCAACAGATAGCGTTGATCAGGGTAAACAGCTAGATGTAGCTTTTCTTGATTTCAGTAAAGCATTTGACAAAGTCCCCCATACAAGACTGGGGTTGCAACTTAAAATTCATGGGATCAGGGGCAAGATTCTGGATTGGATAGAAACGTGGCTTTCAGGACGCCAGCAAAGGGTTATATTGAATGGGTGCCAATCACAATGGAAGGAGGTTCTCAGTGGGGTTCCACAGGGCTCAGTCCTGGGCCCATTGCTTTTTATAATATTTGTGAATGCAATTGAGAACAGTATAGACAGCAAAGTCTTGAAATTTGCAGACGATCTAAAAGTTGTCAGGATTATTAGAGGAAAACATGATCAGGATGTTTTTCAATCAGATCTGGACAAGCTAGTTGAGTGGTCTGAAGCATGGCAGATGAAATTCAATTTGAGTAAATGTAAGATTATGCACGCTGGACGGGTTAGCAGTAAACATGGGTATGAAATGGGTGGGCAGAAAATGGAGCAGATTGAAAAGGAAAGAGATTTAGGTGTCGTGGTAAACAATAGACTATCAGCGTCAGACCAGGTTGTAGAAGCTAGGAAAAAGGCACTTAGAATGCTAGGGGCCATTAACAGAAATGTTTCCTACAAGAGTGAAAAGGTAATAACAAAACTGTATTGTGCATACGTTAGACCACATTTGGAGTATTGTGTACAAGCCTGGTCTCCAACATATGAGAAAGATTGCTGGTTGTTAGAAAGAGTTCAAAAAAGGGCAACAAAAATTATTAATTGTCTTGGTAGTTTACCTTATGAAGATAGATTAAGGAAATTGGGTATGTTTTCACTTAGATATAGAAGGCTAAGAGGAGATCTAATTGAAGTCTTCAAATTTGTAAATAGTCAGCATTCTGGATATTTAAAGGGTATGTTTGAGTTCAATAGGGAAAATCGAGGTAGAGGTCATCAGCATAAACTCATTATGAAACAAAGTAGGACTAGGCTACGACAGTCATTTTTCAGTAGAAGGGTTGTAGGACATTGGAATATGCTACCAGGGGATGTCGCTGATGCAGTGACACTTGCTTCCTTCAAAATTAGATTAGATAAATACTTTACAGAGAAGGGATTAGTTCATAAATACTCGTGGGATTAGCCTTCTTTTATACAGGTAGAGTAAGGTGATTTGAAGGGGCGAGACTGGTGGAGGGGGGGGGGGGGGGTGGGGGTTGGGGTGGGGGTGGGGGTGGGGGTGGGTGTGGGTGTGGGTGGGGTGGGGTGCAACCTCGGATGGGCCCAAGAGGCTCTTTGTTGCACTTTTCTTTTATGTCTTTATGAAAAGGGGGGTGACTGGCATGGTGATGACGATATGCCAGCGATAACGGCGCAATAGACGTTTAGCTTATAATGATATATGCCCATATGAGGCCAGAAAAGGGAATAAAGTCATTTTTGGCAGAGGCGCGCTCAGGAATGGCAGAAAGGGGGTCATATTATTGCAAGGAAACTAAGAGGCATGGGCGTACAATGACATAACATACTGCAGATTTCGGATGAAACACACACCACAGGCTACTCTACGAACGATTATAAGATAATAGGCGAGTTCAGGTAGGGTAAAAAGGAGGGTAAGCAAAGTTAATTGAAGTTGTAGTGAAATCGTCACTGTTGACTTGGTAGTATCATAATAGCGGATAATATACTTATCAAAAGGTCTTGCGCCGCCCCAGTTTGGATCCTGTATACGCCTATGATGAAGTATAACATGCAAAAAGGAACTATCTACGATCAGTAACATATTTATAGTGCTGGGTAGCAACTTGTCTGCAGTTAATATTTTTTTCCCAATTTGACCTCCCTTTTTCACTAACCTGGTACCGCCTATGGCAAAAGAATATGATTTATAACTGTTTTGTCTAATGTCACAATCACATACCATTTCATTTTTCAAAAAACAACATCAAAAAATGGTTTTATTACGCATTTACTTCACCCCCATATTGAGTGACCTTCACACGCCTATGGTTTTTGAATTTTCAAAGGCCACCGTAATACATCAATTTCCAATTCAATCTCTATCGATTCCTATTAGTTGTGTTAAAATCGGTCGATAAACATGAAAGCTATGTTGGATCAAAAATACCACTAAAATTTGTAGTTTTTGCCCCCCTGTTGCCCCCCTATCCAAAATTTAGATTTTTGTATTATTTAGAAATGTAGATCGTGTTTAGGGGAAACAAACACCGTTTCATTTGTGAAAATCGGACAGGTAGATCTCGAGATCTCTGGGGGCGGAATCCCCCCCCCCCCCCCTGTTACAAATAGGGGTAGCCAGGAGCCTGTTACAAATAGGGTTAACGGTGATAGTACAACAAGGTACAGCCAACGGAACCGTAGAATGCACGCAGTGAGACAGGATACATATTGCCGACATTGCAGGCATGGATGAGGTTAATACTAAATGCTACTCAAAATGGTCCTAAATTAATTTGTAAATCATGCAATGAGTGGCATTCCATCTCGTTAACCTACAGACAAAACTTACCGTTCGGTGTGTTTCGATGTGACAGCTTCCAGTTTCATTTTGAGTGCGGAGGAGATTTTCAGTTTACTGATGGAGTTGGGTGCGGAGGACGAATGTTTGACGCTCGCCTCCAGTTGTTCCTTCGGCTTCTTATTCAGCTCTCGGTCCACTGAAGATATACCATAGGATAGTTTTTAGTGTGCATGTTTAGACCAATCCAGTAGGACATTTTGTTTTCCTAAACTCAAACAGAAACAAGTAATTACGTCAGGGTCAGTCTCTTAGCTCTATTTGCATTAACAATACAAAT
Organism: Chirona hameri; assembly: GCA_036785665.1. NCBI lineage: Eukaryota > Metazoa > Arthropoda > Thecostraca > Balanomorpha > Balanidae > Chirona > Chirona hameri. The sequence continues at coordinate 47,192 of JAXIVJ010002564.1, forward strand.
GCATTGAACTGCGAATACAAGTACAAATTGCAATTCGTTATCAACACGCAATTGTCAGCTTTGGCACGGAATATTACAAACTTATAAACCAGACATCCGCCTTCTATGCCAGCTGTGTTTTTCCCAGGAGTAAGAGCGCACCTGACTTGGCCGATTCCCGCGACTTGTTGAGAACTTCGGGCGTTGGGGAGGCCTGGACAGTGTCATCCGGACTTCCCATTTCAAACTCATCCCACTCAACACCCTCGAAGCTGGAGTCGTTCGCCGAACGGCCGCCGGACTGTCGACAACAGTGACGTCCGTTATGTGACGTCACCGGTATGTCGTCAACAATGTGACGTCATCAGTGGACCAATAGCACAGCGAGACATCAATGTTGTGGGTTGCTGTTAACCAGGCGGGTATCATAGATGGCTGAGAGTTTGAGAAGAGCAGTCTGATGAAGATTTTGTATTTGATCCAAGATGCAGAAGGCGTGAACATTTCCTTTTATAGACTTTGTATAAGCATGCGATAGGCGAGATACTATAGGTATTGCTACGATAGAAACGTGTGTGCAACAAAAAGCGCAATGCAAAGTCACATGCTGAAGGTACTTCGAAAACAACATAAATAAGTCAATAAAACAATGCAGAGAGAGGAAGCCTGAAAGTGCGTAATGATCCATGCATGTCAAAGATGCAAATATTTGTATTTGTTTCTCCAGTAACTTTGCCATTATTCATTTTGCCACAACAGTTCGTGTGCATAAACAGACATTGCATCATCAGAAAGTGAGAAACAAACAATTTAAAACGATCATTTCGTGATAGTAAATGCAACTGTCATGCATGCTTGACCAAAAGCAGTTATTATTCAGGCAAAAAGTTATTGTGGTCTTAGTTTCATCATGCAGTTGCGTCGACCCATGGGAATACGACTGTCAGGTAGTAAGCGAAGGCATTAGCAAATATGTACATATGAACGCAACGCTTCTGGTTTCCGCAGACGCATACAGTGATCGGTGTGGGTGATAAAGATTCAAAACTACCGCTGAATGTCGTTGTGATCCCCATGCAAGTCCCCTCTTGAAAATGTTATTGGTATCAGGAATGGTAATTTATTTGATGAATGTAGGGAAAACAATGTATTCCTGTGATAAAATATTACAGAATGCGTCCAGAAGAGGAAGGAAAGGCACATAAAGATCGAACTAATTATATGAAAGCTCACGTTACCTTCAACAAGGCACTGAACACAAGCTTGAAATAGCATTCCAATCATAATACCTACACAAAAGTAACGAGGCTTGTTCAATGCGATAACAATTTTAACGGCATTCTAATTCCATAAAGGATGCCACCGAGGATGTCTGACATTTAGAGATCCGAAATCCATGGAACCACTGATCTGTACGGAACATAATAATCTGCTTTATTTCCTCAGATAAAATAAACACGGAAATATATGTCAAAATCCAAAACACATGGAATCATCCTTAATTGCCCCAATAAACAACTCATCTTGTTCCCCCATCTAACCCGAGCAACACAGCCGCGAAGTTCAGCTTCTGCGGTTGTCCGAGAGATGGCAGCACCCACCTTCTGACCGCTGCTCAGCTTGCGCTGCTGCGCCTGCAGCTTGAATTGCATGAAGTCGGCAGCGCTGGTGGCCGCGCCCTTGGGCGGTGGCCAGCGCCACTTTCCGATGCGCACGGTGTTCGCACGAGAGTAGGAAGGGTCCATGAAAGCGGCCATCTCTTCAGGGGTCATGGCCATCGGCGGCGGCGGCGGAATACCCGACTGACGAGAGATCGGGTGCCAGTTAGTGGAGGCATGGATGAAATAGTACCTGGATCGGCAACACCTCGATGTTTGTGACCACCGCTAGGCGGCGGTAGTGGCCACTGCTAAGGACGCCGGCTGGCCGTCACGTTCAAAAGTGCGGAGCAACGGTCGTCGCGGGACCTCGACGGTGTGTTGTTGGGAAATTATAGCCATTCAGTGCGATTTTGAAAATTCTGGAAGATGCAGGACAGTGGAAAAGTGAGTTTGGTGTGAATTTTGCAGCGTCGGAGGTCCTAATTATTATAGTATAACTGTTTGAAAAAGGGGTAAACAGATTTAACTGCCACGGCCAACGCCACTTTCTGCCACGCTGAAACTCAGCAACTACATAAGCTAGAGACTTCATTACTTCACCATTCGAAAGCTACGCTCTTGTACGGATGCTGTTTTTCCTTTCATACCGTTCGGACCCAAAGAAGGCCAACGAGGGCCCAAAGAAGATCCGAAAACGCTACTGCCACGCTGAAACTCAGAACTTATCAGAGATAGCAACACGGGACCTTCACCAAGCGACGCGGCGTCGTCGGAAACGGTGCCGTTTCGTCTTTCATGCCGATCGGGCACAAAGCAGGCTTTGAGTTTCAGTGTGGCAGTAGTGTTTTCACCCTTATTTGGGCCCTGGTGGGCCTTCTTTAAGCCTGATCGATATGAAACTTAAAAGGCGAAATGTCACCGTTTCCGACTACGCCGTGACGGTTGGTGCAGGCTGTAGTCGCTATCTCTGATAGGTTCTGAGTTTCAGCGTTGCAACTGGCAGTGTCTGTTTTTACTTTTCTGTGGGCCCTGGTGGGCCTTTTTTGGGCCCGATCGGTATGAAAGGCAAAACAGCACCGTTTCCGACCATGCTGCGTCGATTAGTGAAGGTTCTGAGTGGCTATCTCTGATAGGTTCTGAGTTTCAGCGTGGCAGTAGCATTTTTGACCCTTCGTTGGGCCCTGCAGTGGGCCTTCTTTGGGCCTGATCGGTATGAAAGGCGAAGCGGCACAGTTTCCTAAAGATAAAAAAGCTATACTGGCTTGCGTGACATCTACGTGGGCAGCTTCCACGTTCCATCTGATCAGCTGTATCGGCTGACTGCTGTCGCGTACGAAACTACGCAGGCACAGGTGGTAAGTGTTATTTACGGGCAGGGGACGCTTCGCTGCCCCATGGCGTGACGATCGTCAGTGCTCCGCAGTACGCCTGTCTGCTGCAGTCTATGTGCAGTAAGAGCCGCTTCCGACAAATGATGCAGGCATTCGTCCGCATGCAGCTGTACGCGCGCTGCTGGTGTGACACGCTGTGGAGTTTCCAGTTAGCGTCGTGGTCGTCAGTCCCTCCGGCCATTGGGCGTAGCCGATCGGCTCTGGAGGTTAACGAGTGGATTTTCGTGTTCATCGTGATTGCTTGCTTAGCATGTCATTATTGTCTCGTCATGATTCATTTATGTAGAACATATTGGTGTACAAGGCTGAATTTCTCTATAAACGCGCTGATCTGTGTAAATAATCAGTGAGTTGTAGTCTATTATACCAGTACATGTGTTATCTGTGACGTGCCTCTTGTTGTTCAGGGTGTACTGTGTACCTATGGCGTGGCGGCGGCGAGACGATGATTCGCGAAACGGTTATGCCGGCTCAACAGGCCAATCATCATCATCATCATCATCATCCAGGAAGGGCTGGGACTAATGCGAACATACATGTGCCGGTCGCTAAGTGGAACACACGAGGCAATGCATTCCTTAATTGTCCATGTATGGCTAACGATATTGTTTATTGGCCCCGATAGCTTGTGGTGCTGCTGCGTACGCGGCCCGGTGTGTCCTTAGCAGGGACAAATGTTGCCGCTAGATGGCAGGGCGGACGGGCGATCCCGCAGAACGTGTCGCGCCAACTTGCCGATCCAGGTGCTAGGTAATCCATGTTGGAGGGGTGGCTTGGATAGGAAGAGGCAGGCGTGGGTTAGTGCACAGATGGTTTGTTTAGGTAGACCAGGACGTGTGTAGTGGGTAGATGGCGTGAATGTGTAGACCATGGCGTGGATAAGTGGATGTAAGGAATGGATGAAGAGAGGGGTACTGGTACACTGATAGAGAGGGACACTGAAGGTTGACTGATAAATGAGGTGGATAAATGGATGTATTGAATGAATAAAGAGGGGAAACGTTGACTAATAAATGACACATGACGTGTATGTGTCGTGGTTTTGGTTTTAAAGTTTACATAAGGCTGTGAAATGTGTAGTACCATGATACATGAGGAGGGCGGCAGCAGGAAACTTGTGAGAGTTTATATCACAGCATCAGCTCTTGACGAATTTATACAGTTCGAGGTATGTGCGCTGAATGGGATTGCTGGATGAGAACCCTCATATGAATTGGTAAATGTTAGTGTTATTCATCAGTTACGTCCTCGCAACCGTACCAATGAACATATACACGAATCAGCACAAAGCAATGCGTTGGCAACATCCTAGCGACAAAGCGCTTAACGCGACAGTCTTGTGTCATATCGACCATCTGCAGCTGAAAGCGAAACAACGTCTGGCGTTACTGCAGCAAATCTTGCGCACCAGTTGTTATCCCTTAATGAAGCACAAGCGTTTAAGGCATCCAAATCGCTGGGAGCTGGGCGGCTCAGGTTGGCGCTGGGTGGGGACCGTTTCCCGGGCCCGGAAACTGAGGGGTCGTTACCCTGTCCTGGGACGTGGTGCTTCGTTTCCTCTCGCTGCCTTTGGCTGGCGGTGACGGGTCGCTGCTGCCCTCTCGAGCCGCCGCCGAGTCGGGTCTCCGTCTCTGTGGTGTCTGGGACTCCTGCACGGAGAAAGATCGACGCGATGTTAGAGAAGTAGGATCGAAGACTGGATCTTGCTGGCGCTCAGGATTACATATTATTTGGGCTTTTAAGACCGTAGATTGTATAAAACAGATTATAGACCAGAGCGCGTATTTTGTACGCCGTAAGATATTGTTTTATACGAAGTGGCTGCGTCAGCGTTAAAGGATATACGATACAAGTACAGGAGGGTTGTCTTTACAAATACCGGAGGGAATCAAAGCATGCAATTCCCTCAGAAACAATACTCGCCGTTTCCAGTATTGCAATACAGAAACGAAAATATGAACACTGAAAAATAAGAATGAAATGCAAACATGGTTAGATGGACGGAAAACTCTGTATGTGCTGGCATTCTGCTGGTATAGCTCGTATTAAGCGCGCCTGCTGCTGCTTGCCATCAAATTCATTCACTAACTGTCACACCGGTTTTCGGAGATCTACAAGATATTTCAGCTGTTGTTGCTGCAATCACGCAGATTGTTAGGGTTAGCACACCGATCATCTGAATGACGAGCGCCGGCAGCACCAAATGTTAGTTGTTATCAAGCGTTATCAAGCAGACCACATCCATTCTATCACCGCTGAAAGTTCGGCACCCGCGAGAGAAATGGCTTTGTATACGGGCAACAAAGGTCTGTCAGGAACAATCATGTATTATAAAAGACAATGTCGAACGGAAATGAAAATGAATCAAATAGGGATTGAGATTCAACAAGAGAAGAGTCCAAAGATGCCATTTCTTCATCGTTCACTTCCACTCGTGCAATGAGACAATCTTCCAAGAGGAAAATATATAGGTGTTGGTTTCCCTTGAGGCATTTGCATGCCATCACCATTCGTAGCTTGAGGCGTTATGTATTTGACTCGATACATTATTTATTACAGCTTCAGGTGGGATGTAATTTGCTTGATAGCTTAACCCTATTTGTAACAGGCTCCTGGCTACCCCTATTTGTAACAGGGGGGGGGGGCGGATTCCGCCCCCCGGAGATCTCGAGATCTACCCGTCCGATTTTCAAAAATGAAACGGTGTTTGGTTCCCCTCAACACGATCTACATTTATAAATAATAATAAAAATATAAATTTGTGATAGGGGGCAACAGGGGGGCAAAAACTACACATTTTAGTGGTATTTTTGATCCAACATAGCTTTCATGTTTATCGACCGATTTTAACACAAATAATAGGAATCGATAGAGATTGAATCGGAAATTGATATATGACGGTGACGTTTGCAAATTCAAAAATCATAGGCGTGTGCAGGTCACTCAATATGGGGGTGAAGTAAATGCGTAATAAAACCATTTTTTATGTTGTTTTTTGATAAATGAAATGGTATGTGATTGAGACATTATAAAAAAACAGTTATAAATCATATTTTTTTGCCATAGGCGGTACCAGGTTAGTGAAAAAGGGGGGGGGGGTAAAATTGGGAAAAATATTAACTGCAGACAAGTTGCTACCCAGCACTATAAATATGTCACTGATCATAGATAGTTCCTTTTTGCATGTTGTACTTCATCATAGGCGTATCCAGGATCCAAACTAGGGCGGCGTAAAACCTTTTGATAAGTATATTATCCGCTATTATGATACTAACTAGTCAACAGTGACTATTTCACTTACAACTTCAATTAACATTGCTTACCCCCCTTTTTACCCTACCTGGACTCGCCTATTATCTTATAATCGTTCGTAGAGTAGCCTGTGGTGCGTGTTTCATCCGAAAACTGCAGTATGTTATGTCATTGTACGCCCATGCCTCTTAGTTTCCTTGCAATAATATGACCCCCTTTCTTCCATTCCTGAGCGCGCCTCTGCAAAAAAATGACTTTATTCCCTTTTCCGGTCTCATATGTGCATATATTATTATAAGCTAAACGTATATTGCGCCTTTATCGCTGGCATATCGTCATCACCATGCCAGTCACCCCCCTTTCATGTTCCTGAACACGCCCCTGAAACTCTATATGTAATCAATTATGCAAATAATGGAAGCAGAAGCTATCTTTTACATCTTGATAGCTATAAATGCCCCTTACATTGCTCTATTGGCTTCCCGCCAAGCATTGAATACCTCCTGGAAACCCCCCCTTTTCAAGCCCCTGAAACCGCCTCTGCCATGCAATTTTGTATGATATTTCATTAACATCATCTAATTTGCACTTGTTGCAATCACGGTAAGCCGATGTAACTCCTTCATACTTGATGCAGTTAGGAAGAAACCGTGAAGATCGCATTTCCGTATTTTCGCCAAATGTCGCCTCCGAACCCACCCAAAACTGTGCCCTGGAACCGCCTCTGTTCAAGTTAAGAACTCAAAATTTTGACTCCAAATGCGGAGTTCAATTCTATGAAAAGTCCCAAAATTTAATGGGCCTGCTCCCAGCCGTTCTGGAGATATCTGCGAAAAACATGAGGGGGGGCGGAATCCGCCCCCCCCCCCCCCCCTGTTACAAATAGGGTTAACCGGAATACCAGTCTTACTACAGAGGCACTCGGGCAAGGAAAGAAAGCTACCAAGACACGTCCTCGGCTTTGCAATGGATTTACTCCAGCCATATAAGCAATAGCAAGTATTCTTAGTTTATCCACAAAAAGCTCCTACTTACACCTCTGCCGTCCACCTGGCGTTAACATTAAACAGCTGCGGTACCAATAGTCGTCAGCTGTACGGTATCGGTTGCCACGGTAACGCACCTGAGGCGTGTTGGCCGCCTGCAGCAGCTGAGCCAGCGCCTGGTTCTGGCTGAACAGCTGCTGCTGGATCTGCATGTTCTGCGCCAGCGCCGACTGCATGAACATGCGTTGGTAGGACGCCATATGCTGCTGATCCGGTGCCGCTGGAGTGGCGGCCGAGCCGTCAGATGGCACTGGTTGCGGCGACATGCCCGCGGCTCCGTACATCGGCATGTTGGGCATACTGTAGCCTGTAAACGGAAGTGGCAAATCACTGAAGATGCAGCCAAAGCTCATCCCCCTCAGCTCAGCTAACACAAAGCTTCATCCTTTCAAACCAGATGACATAAAAAAAATCCAGAATATTGAATAAAAGCGATAGACTCGTCTATGTGAAGGTGGAGGAGAGCTGGTGAATAAGTATATGGACAGATGCAATTATCACTTACAAGACCAAGTACCGGTACGGTCACTGGCTAGGCAACGTCAATGTCAACGCGTTACTCGAAGCTACTTAATGCAATTTTACAAACCCGTTAGACCCATAACCACATGTGACTGAATGTCATTAACGCCAGTCGCCAAATGAGCGTGCCAAAACGTGCTTACCCAAACCAAAAGTAACGTCAAATCTCACGCAGTACGCAATTGCACGCATCCCACTTCTACCGATAAGCTCCGTCTAAAGACTCCCACAGCGCGCATGCGCGCTGCAGCCGCCGTCCACGGTACCCACCTTGCATGCCGTACATTGGCATGGGCACGTACTGCACCTGGGCGGGCGAGGTGGCGCCCTCCCGCCCGGCGCTCAGAGTCGGTGACGTCACGCCCCGCTCGCCGAACGATTGGTTGAGCTCGGGTGACGTGGTCGGCCCGAACATGGCCCCTGCCAGTCGGGGGATTGTGAGTGTGGGGATGTGCAGAGTGTTCTGCTCTGACCGGGAGGGCAAAGCGTGCAAAGAATGTGGAGATATCTGTTTCGAAAGATGTGCCAGCTGAAACGTGACTACATAGGCAAGCAGTGCAGTCAACTATACAACGGAAGGGTGCTGAGCGTCTAGTGGCATATCTTCATGAAACGAAACTTGCAAATAAGGAGACACATAGCTACGGTATAAATGGCTGTGTCATGCCCAGACTTGTAAAATGGTGAATCAACGGACTTGACTTACTCCCGTCATGACGTCCACCCTTCGGGTCCATGCGGTCCATTTAACGGCCAGGGCTCGCTGCTCCTGCCGAGATGCAAGTCTGGTACACGATCCACGTACGTTCTGGACTCCAGAACATATCTAAGTTACATTTACCTGGGTATGTAACTACGTTTTATGGAACAAATAGGTATTATTAACCTAGTACATAATCTTGGTGTCAATTTTGAAGTCCAGAATATACGCAGTTTATGATCAAATTTTCATCTCAGCCGAAGCACGCAGTGGCAGCGAACCCCGATCGTTATCATCATCCGACGGGCTGACCGCAAGACGGGGACAAGCCGAGTCCGTTGATTCACCATTTTACAACTTTAGTCATACCTATCGAGCCTAATAAAAGCAATATTCGAACTGCATCATAGGAAATAAGAGGGTGCAAAATGCACACACCTACTGCGTAGACATTCATGCGAGCAGCATATTGCAAGGTGAAATGCGAAGGCAATGAGCAGACAGTATTGGTTTCGATGTTGACAGGGTGCCTTCCTCAGCATGTAAAGAACGAAGGCATGTATGCACGCGAAACTGGCCTAAAAAACGTAAATCAGAAAACCTAAAAGAGCGTCAAAAGAATCGTTAGTGACAGAAGTGTAGAAGAACTGGATGAGCATCTGTGCCGATGATATGTTATCTGGTTCCAATTTTCTAAAGCTTCAATACTGACCTTGGGGTGAGAAATAGGGCATGCCACCGGGCATCATCATTGGCGGAGGCGACATCATACCGGAGCCTGCGATTGGCTGGAACACGAACTGTCCCTGCTTCGCATTGGCTGTTGGTGTCTCTGGCTCCACCCCACCTGTAATGCGATTAGATTAACTGATCAGTTGGTCACAACTTATTACTACCTAGGTTCTTTCTAACGACCAACAGCAGGAGGCGGATACTGTGGAAAAAAAGATATCTTCTGATGACCAAGTGCAATGAAGCCAATAGCATAATAACAATTACTTTACCGAAGATTATACGCTATAATACGATATAATATGTTATAAATAATACATAACGATAGAGCACGATATAAAACGACGCATAGCGGCACTGCATGTCCACTACTTAGCGTTCGACTGACCTTTGATGGCGTGAGCCAGCGAAACTGAATCAGTCAGGGCCGCCAGACTGGGACTGACAGGGCCGCAGGTGTCCTCCAGGAAGCGGTCCAAGTTCTGCTGAGTCACCACCGCCCGCCGACGCAGCGAGTCACGGCGACACCTGGCGGCGACCCGGCGTCAGCTGGCGTGGAACAGCCCAGGTCCGGACGGAGGGGAGGACAGTATACGTAGCGTGTCCTTCCGAAAGTTCCTCGAGGAGTAGTTTGGGCTGCTTGGTGGTGTGTATTTAGTAAGGGTTACAGTGAAAATTTGCTTATAGCTTTGTCTCGGAAGCGAAGGAAACTGATTGACACAATTGAAAGACAATCATGTGCAGTAATCGATTTACGTTTACGTTCACATTACGTTCCTCACCTGAAGAAATCCACCGACGAACTCAGCTCCTCTAGCTCAGACTCTGTATCTCTGACGACTACTCCCTCCAGCTCCTCAGCGCCCGCTCCGGCCTCCCCTCCAGTCGGAGTGGACTCGTCCATCTTGCAGCCTCCCCCGCCACCTTTGATAGACGCGGCCAGAGAGCGAGCGTCTGAAAGCTCGTCCAGGTTGCCCTCCAGTGCCGGAATGAAGAGTGCGTCCACGAACTGGTCCATGTCACTGGCTTGTGACGGCACGCGCACGCGTCTGACGTGCGATGCTGCGGAGGAGGAACGACGTGGGTGATTTTCGGATCGGTGTCATACACAAAACGGAAGTTGGCTGAGATGGTCATATGAATCCATTTAGTCGATCACGAATTGAAGTGATTCCAAGTTATTAAAAATCAAACTATAAGCACTATCGGTTCGCGCAGTATTTTCCAACATTCTTCCCTCTTGTGGATAAGGGACTCACCCACAGATGGTGTCTTACAGTGCTAGATTGCGTCCCTCCCCCACGCGGATAATGGACTCACCCAAAGATGGCGCCTCGCTGGTGTCGGACATTGCCGAGCTGCGCACGTGGTACTCCTTCTCTGACGTCATACGACTCTCGATGTAGGCACGCGACGAGCTCTGGCCGCTCCTCTTCCCGGCGTTCTGACTCTTGACGTACCTGAACAGTGATGCGACGTGAGAAGACCAAACTCAACGATCAGGCAAGACCTGCGTCACTGCTTCTAGCTTAGTGCACGAATTACGGGCTCAGAAGCAATTACGCCACGCAGGTAGCACATTCATTTAGGCGAGATTGTAAACTGCATAGGGAATATTTATGTGTTGACATGACCCACAATGGCGACAAAGAAAGTACCTATTTAGCGACAGCGTCCTACAGCTGCTATTACGCATGGCAATTTGTCGCTTTACGTTTACAGGCGCTCAATGACTATCACAGACTTCCTGTAATCACATGTTGAATTGACAGTGTTATTAGAGAACGGTGCGATAAACCCAGGATAAAGTACTCCACAGATTATGGAGAAAACGTAACGCTGTCTACCCATTCTACCTACATTTTATTGGAACGTCAAAGCAAACCCGTGCCCTTATTTCTGCACAGGCGCCACGGCACAATAGCAAACTTAACGCTGACACTCATTGTAGCGGCAAAAGCTGAGTAAGTATATGCATGGTGAGTGGAGGAAGTTAAAGGGCTTGTTCCCGTGGGGCCTCTAACCTCCTCTAACCTCCTCCAAGTTGCTCCAACTTGCAACTGTCTGTGCAGTGAGATACGACAGTTGCAAGTTGGAGCAGCTTGGAGGAGGTTAGAGGCGCCACGGGAAGAGGCCCAAAGATGGCACATGTGTATAGACTGCACATGACCTGCTGTGTCTGTACCTGCCGCTGCGCGGTGACCGGCCGGGGTCTGTGTAGTCCTCGTACGGCGGAAACTCGCCACCGATGAAGGAATCGTCCACCGGGTCACCGAACTCGTCCACCCTGACCGTTCACCAACAACGTAACGCTCAGAGCATGCACCAATCACCCAACAGGCAGTGCGGCGCGACGTGGAGGAAAGTTGCATTGAAGTTGCGGTGAAGACAAACACAGGCTACGTCTAGTATAGGGCCTGTTCCCGTGGCGCCTCCTCTAACCTCCTCTAACCTCATCCAAGCTGCTCCAACTTGCAACTGTCTGTGCAATAGGATACGACAGTTGCAAGTTGGAGCAACTTAAGAAGGTTAGAGACGCCACGGGAACAGGCCCTTAATTACGCTCATTGAGGTTGTCAGAGTACGCTTTGACTAGAAGAGATGACATGCACTAAACCACTAATAAGACGCCAACACACAATGAGTTCGTACCAACAGCCTCAATGAAAAATGAAAACCCACCCCAACGTCGTACTAGATCTCTTTTGAAGTGAGCACAGATGAAGGTTGTGCAAAAGACAACAGGTTAAATACTAAGGAAGATAAGACTAAAATATATATGCCACAACTTTCGCAAAATAGGTGGATGTGCATATTTTCCAATTGCATTATACAACCAACAGTCAACTGTTTCGTATCCTCGTCAGTGCAATAGTAAAGTGATTGGAAGAATAAGAGCTCAATCGAAGTCTATCAGACATCACAAACAGAAGGTGAAAGTGCATACGTGAGACACCTTTGCCAATAATGCGTTTCGGTTTGCGCGCCTGCAAGAAAAGCTGGCACAAGAGGAAAGGGAACGAGAGAAGGTGCAAAAGGGGTTGCACGCCGCCGCCGTATGCACACCTGTTGTAAGCTTCTTGCTTCCGGTATCCGTTGTCCGAGGAGTATCTTCTGTCTTTCTTCTGCTTCATTTCGAACTGATCTTCGTGCCGGCTGCCGTCGCGGTCGCCCGGTGAAGTCGCCATTTTGGTCCCTTTCGGCACGAAATACCTGAGTACAGCGGAAGAGCGAGGTTAGTGGTTTCAGAAACTGGTCTACAGAATTAGCGTAACAACATGATAGTCTCGCCAAAGAAAAACAAAAATAGACGAAGACAATAAGTGTTGGATGGCAGGTGGAGGTCCAATAAATGAAACCGGATCGATGCATTGTGTAAATCCGCTCAGAAATATTATATGTGAATTTGTTAAGAATTGACATGTATATATGCGCCATGAAATATATATTACTTAAACTGAATTAAAAAAATTAGAGGTGACATTTCCATAAAACAATTTTGGTCGATCATCCTCTTTTCCAAAAACAACACCACTGTCCACACTGCATGCACATTTGGCTCTTAGTGCATCCCATTAGCACAGCGACCAACTAGCGCCATCTATGTTCGTCCTTCATAACTAGCAATTAACACCACGGCCGCTGACCTGTCGTTGAGCACACTCTCGCTGAGTCCATGCTTGTTCCAGGCGGCGGCAGGGTCGGAGATGACGTCAGCAGAGTGGTACCTCTCGTTCAGCCGGGACGCCGACAGACCGAGCTGGTCGGCGCCGCGAGGGTGAGGTGCTGCCCCGCGGGCTCCCCGGTCACCCTGCGGCGATATAGCCGGAGGGCATCAGTCGGATACAGAGATAGATAAGGTCACTGCTGGGTGGCGAGGTATGCATAGTTTTCAACGAAAAGTCGATTGTTCGAAGTTTCATTGTCATTGACTTGTGATTGTCTTGTGATTGACTTGTGATTGAATTGTGACATGCTTGTGATAAAAATTATACCTTTTTTAAATAAAGACAAGTAGTAATGAAAGTGTCAAATATTTTCTTGCAGAAAAGAAGACGTCATAACATACAAGTGGACACATGCATAGGCACAACAGGTGCCTAACTAAACTGTGTGCTGTTCTGACCAACTGAACTAAGTAGCGAACTGTACTTGTTCACAAACTAGCGAGTGACCTTGTTCATGCTTACGTCGTCGAGCAGGTTGTCGAGACTGCGGCTCTTGCTGCGGCCTCCGGTGACGTCATCAGTGTAGGGTCCGCTGTGGGCCGAGGTACGCTGCTGCTCCTCCCTCAGCTGCTGACGGATCGGCTGCGACAGCCAATCACAGCTCAGCAAATCACACGTCATTGGCGCACGACTTGATAAGACGACCGTCATTGGCGAACAGCTCGCCAGAACGAACGTCATTGGCTAGCAGCTAGCCAGAACGACCGTCATTGGCTAACAGCTCGCCAGAACGACCGTCATTGGCTAACAGCTCGCCAGAACGAACGTCATTGGCTAACAGCTCGCCAGAACGAACGTCATTGGCTAACAGCTCGCCAGAACGACCGTCATTGGCTCGTGTAGTACGGTACTCTTGGATGGTCGAAAATGAAGCATGCTTGGGAAGTAAACGTGTGATAAGAGAATCATGCGAATGTTTTGTGTGACGTAAAAATGTAGTACAGTAAATCAAGCAGATAGAAGAAACCGACACTCCACAGTTACGTTCAAGTCACCAAGTTCATGTTCATGTAATACTAAATGTAAAGAACCTCTAGCAGAATATAGCAGAAACGCCAAAGGACGTTGTATACACACGACGTTTACAGATATGTCAATTTGTTTCCTTTCGGTGTTGATCACATACCAGCAAAAGATAATACAATCGGGAAGTAGCATGCAAGAGGATACACAGTTGAAATAGAAGACGAGATGTACCTTGGCATACAGCTGACTCATACTGTTTATAGATTGTTTGCGGGGCGGAGGAGGCGAGGGCGGCTGATCCATCGAGTGCATCCGCTGAAGAAATAGTGCTGCTGTTAGTACACTGAGGAGTACTGAAAGTTGTATTTATTAGGAAGAAAATCCCACGTGCACTGGCACGTACAATATAAATACACAAACAAGTGGATATGTTTTGAAGATACTCGTGAGTCATGCAAACGTTGTCGTGGGTATGTTCCGGGCATGCGAAGAAGTGTTACCAATGCAAATATGATCCAAACAAGTGGTAAAATTAGGTAAATCAGAATCATAATCCCTGCCATAATGTCACTACTTAACCACATGTCTAGATATTCTCGTCACAATGGAGAGTAAGATGAACTTCGCAACTATCAGTTGGCATGGCTACATTACAACGTCGATGCTTGTGATTCAGCTGAGCCGGAGACACTAGCAGGCGACCTTAAATTGGTTGACTTGTGAATCTCCAAACTTTCGAACGTTGGCCACACTGATCTGACCTGGTAGGACATATGAGCTCCCGGTGACCTCTGCGGTGACCCCGAACGTCTGTCCACGAGGTCCGGTGACATGGTCGGAGTGACCTGTCCGGTCAGAGGTCAACGGGTCAGTTCGATGCGGGCATAAACACTTAACAGTTTGGTAAAAAGACAGGTTTCCGTTTTGGTTGGTCATCCGCTTGCAACATTGGCTAACTGTTATATAAACTGAGTCATTCATGTCTAATACAACCCAACTTACGTACATCTCGATCTACTTCCCTGTATCCGCCTATGATCCGCCCCTATGTCTGGATTTGCTTCTGGTCCTCTCCCCGTGTACATCCCGAGATACGCCCCTGATCTCCCCTGACCCATCTTCCTGTACCCGCCCCTGATCTCCCCTGATCCACCATCCTGTACCCGCCCCTGATCTCCCCTGACCCACCTCCCTGGATACGCCTCTGATCTCCCCTGACCCACCATCCTGTACCCGCCCCTAATCTCCCCTGACCCACCATCCTGTACCCGCCCCTGATCCCCCTGACCCATATTCCTGTACCTGCCCCTGATCCCCCTGACCCATCTTCCTGTACCCGCCCCTGATCTCCCCTGACCCATCTTCCTGTACCCGCCCCTGATCCCCCTAACCCATCTTCCTGTACCCGCCCCTGCTCTCCCCTGACCCATCTTCCTGTACCCGCCCCTAATCTCCCCTGACCCACCTTCCTGTACCCGGCTCTAACCATCCCCTGACATACCTTCCTGGACCCGCCTCTGATAACCCCCTGACATATCTTCCTGGACCCGCATCTGTTCCCCATGACATACCTTCCTGGATCCGCCTCTGGCGCGCTCGCTGATCATGAAGCCGCTCCTGCCGGCGGGGAAGCCGGGCGGCAGCTCCGTCTCGCCGACCACGTCCATGACGTAGTCGTTGCCGCTCAGCTCGTACAGATCTCCTTCGTCAGTCATCTGCGCCGTCCAGCCGAATGTATTGCCGATCCCGCGGTCTGACCGGGTACAGGTCAAGGTCAGGTAAAAGTCAAGGTCAGTCATCTGCGCCGTCCAGACGAATGTGTTGCCGATCCCGTGGTCCGACCGGACAAAGGTCAGGTCAAGGTCAGTCATCTGCACCGTCCAGCCAAATGTGTTGCCGATCCCGCGGTCTGACCGGGTACAGGTCAAGGTCAAGGTCAAGGCCAAAGTCAGTCATCTGCGCCGTCCAGACGAATGTGTTCCGATCCCGTAGTCCGACTGGGCACAGGTCAGGTCAAGGTCTTTTGATACGATGGGGTTGTTTTCCAGCCTGATCCCGAGTCTGAGCTATAACTGTACGGGTGACCAGCATCGTTATGAACCAATGACGTCAACGCTGATATTATCAAAACAACTTTTTGCAGTGGTGATTTGTATAATGGTATTACCCCCTCCTACTGGGAGTAGTATGGTTACTGAACGAAACATAACTCAGTCTCCTAACATATTGGGGAAATTTGTGAAATGTTTGCAACACGTTTTCCCGTGATTGCACCTCTCCCCGTGCCTCACTTTCGAGGACGTAAGCAGCCAGCTCCTCTCCTGTGGTCCAGGAGTCGACCGGAGCGAAGCAGGTGTGCCCGTCCGCGCAGGACACCTCCAGCGCCATCTGCTGCTTCTTACGGTTACACCTGTCGATGGAGTCAGAGTCAGAAGGATGGAGTAACAATGGAGTCAGAATCAGAGGGATGGAGTTAGAGTCAGAAGGATTGAGTCAGGGTCAGAAGGATGGAGTAAGAATGGAGCCAGAGTCAGAAGGATGGAGTCAGAGTCAGAAGGATGGAGTTAGAGTCAGAAGGATGGAGTCAGAGTCAGAAGGATTGAGTCAGAGTCAGAAGGATGGAGTAAGAATGGAGTCAGAGTCAGAAGGATGGAGTAAGAATAGAGTCAGAGTCAGAAGGATGGAGTTAGAGTCAGAAGGATGGAGTCAGAGTCAGAAGGATGGAGTCAGAGTCAGAAGGATAGAGTAAGAATGGAGTCAGAGTCAGGAAGATGGAGTCAGAGTCAGAATGATGGAGTAAGAATGTATTAGAGGCAGAAGGATGGAGTAAGCATGGAGTTAGAGTCAGAAAGATGGAGTTAATCAGACAGATTGAGTTAGAGTCTGAAAGATGGAGTTAGAGCCAGAAGGATGGAATTAGAATGGAGTTAGATTCAGAAGGATGGAATTATGATGGAGTTAGAAACAAAGTAATGGATGTGAAGAGTTAGTGTTAGAGTGTAGTGTTAGAGTGCATCGGTGATATTTACAGTTAGCATTGGAACTCTGATATTCATCTCTATACGTACTTCGCAAACACAAGACACAGATAACCATGGACGAACAGGAGCGGGCAAGTAAACCACACTCACTTAGTACACAGCAGACAGCAAGTCATGTGGGGACAAGGCAACTCTAAACTATAGATAGAGTCACTGACCTCCACTCGAGCAGTGTGGGCGGGTAGACGCGACTCAGCCTGCCATCTGGTGGTGACCGCAGTAACTTCTTCTGGCAGTCGGCAGCATAGCCATTCTGACCGTGGTCGGAGACGTATCTGCGATGGCATCCGGTGAACAGTCAGAGTCGGGTTGTGTCGGTAGCATGGTCATATTTATAACGGACGATCCCAACATAAAAATGGCATTATATGTCTCATCACTGAAATAATTCATGCATTTATGTTCTCTAGCAACAAGAAAATATAAAATACAAATGTTCATCGAATTAAACGAATCCGAAATGTGTATTTGAATCTGCCTTACTTGTGCCACCTTGCTTGTGTGGTTGTTGCAACAGGTCAAAGCCTACCAAACGAATCGAAATAAGTTGCATTGCAACGATAACACTATAGTGGAACAATATAATTAGCACTAAAGCAGAGTTTAAAAACTCGGCATACGACCTACGACCTGTTGACGGCATGCTACGTCAGTTTGGACTAAGCCCGCAACTTTGTTCGAACCAAACACCAACAGAGTAAAGACCCTCCCCTCCAGAAGCAGACACCCCACCTCCTCGACGCACTCAAGAGTGTTGGGGTGTTTGGTACCGCCGACAGCGAAGGTCATTTTACGTCTCACAGCAGCTCCTTCACTCTCACTCGAGCTCACTTGAGTTCAAGTGCAGAGCTCAGTTGACTCACTTGAGCAGGTACTTGTAGAGGTTGTCGCTGGGTGGGAACACCGACAGACAGTTGGACATCAGCAGCCAGCCCCGCGCCACGTTGGCTTCGTTGTCGTTCTTCCACGTCTGGTTACACAGCTGGCACAGGATCTCATCCCGCAGCTTCGCATTGGTCAGGCCCTGCGGCGGTGTCAGGTGTCATACAGTGTGTCATTATGTGTTGGGCCCTGCGGCGGTGTCAGGTGTCATACAGTGTGTCATTATGTGTCAGGCCCTGCGGCGGTGTCAGGTGTCATACAGTGTGTCATTATGTGTCAGGCCCTGCGATGGTGTCAGGTGTTATACAGTGTGTCATTATGTGTCAGGCCCTGCGATGGTGTCAGGTGTTATACAGTGTGTCATTATGTGTCAGGCCCTGCGATGGTGTCAGGTGTTATACAGTGTGTAATTATGTGTCAGGCCCTGCGATGGTGTCAGGTGTTATACAGTGTGTCATTATGTGTCAGGCCCTGCGGCGGTGTCAGGTGTTATACAGTGTGTCATTATGTGTCAGGCCCTGCGATGGTGTCAGGTGTTATACAGTGTGTCATTATGTGTCAGGCCCTGCGATGGTGTCAGGTGCTATACAGTGTGTCATTATGTGTCAGGCCCTGCGGCGGTGTCAGGTGTCATACAGTGTGTCATGTGTCATGTGTCGGGCCCTGAGGCGGTATGTCAGTGTGTCATTATGTGTCGGGTCCTGAGGCGGTATGTCAGTGTGTCATTATGTGTCGGGCCCTGAGACGGTATGTCAGTGTGTCATTATGTGTCGGGTCCTGAGGCGGTATGTCAGTGTGTCATTATGTGTCGGGCCCTGAGACGGTATGTCAGTGTGTCATTATGTGTCGGGTCCTGAGGCGGTATGTCAGTGTGTCATTATGTGTCGGGCCCTGAGGCGGTATGTCAGTGTGTCATTATGTGTCAGGCCCTGAGGCGGTGTCATACAGTGTCTCGTTATGTGTCATGCCCTGAAGAGATGTCAAGGCGTGTGTCGTTTTCAGCCAGAGTGCTAAATCGTGCTAGAATCAGTGGGAAAGGCGCTCGAGTAACACAAATGAACATATTTGAAAGAACTTAGTTCCAAATAATTCCGCTTCGCAATATCCTTACAGAATAAGAGCAACACGTATGTCTACTTATATTCATGTCCCTAGATGGCACTAGTAGTAAATGCCTGAAATTATACGGTACCGCATAGCTTGAAGCTGAGAACTGCGTTCTGCGCAATGGGGAAGGGGATAACAAGTCATTCTGGTCACTAAAAGGGGGAAACCACCACCTTCACGTTATAAACCACTGCTCTATAGTTATAACGTTATAAACCACTGCTCTATAGTTATAACGTTATAAACCACTGCTCTATAGTTATAACGTTATAAACCACTGCTCTATAGTTATAACGTTATAAACCACTGCTCTATAGTTATAACGTTATAAACCACTGCTCTATAGTTATAACGTTATAAACCACTACTCTATAGTTATAACGTTATAAATCACTGTTCTATAGTTATAACGTTATAAACCACTGCTCTATAGTTATAACGTTATAAGCCACTGCACTATAGTTATAACGTTATAAACCACTGCTCTATAGTTATAACGTTATAAGCCACTGCTGACCTTGTTGACGATGTAGTCGCCGAGAACCTTCTCCCTGGTGTCACTCAGGTTGTTGTCGTTCATGAAGCGCAGGATCAGCTTGAACAGCCCCAGGGACTCCTGATAGTCGGACTCCTTTGCCTTGGCTAGGAACGGAGTCCGGATCGGTTCCCTCTTCATCCCCCACAGGTGCGCCTGACGCGAAAACAAAGCGGGTTCAACTGCCAATACTTCACCAAAATCAAGACAGATACTTACCAGAAACAAAATAAGTCAAATACTGTATACAATTATATAATGATAATGCAAGTGGCAAACGGAGAACCCCAGTCTCCAAGTGGTACAGCGTACAATGTTATTGATTATAAAATACTGTAATTAATTGTAGAGGCACAGAGTAACTCGTATGTATCACAAAATACAAATGAAAATGCAAATACAGAAACCGAATGACCTTAGTTAGTCTCATTCAGTTGGTCATTTCAAATCTCACCTTGAAGTAGATGTTGGTGAACTTGGTGAAGGCGTGGTAGTCGATGTCGTGCGGGAGGCTGAACCTCTCCTCAGGAGGGTCCACCTGGGCTCCGATCTTCATCAGGTTCCGGTCCGTGTGAGCCGGGTGCCAGTCTGTGGGTCACAGAGGTCACACGGGGTCAGACAGGGTCACAAGAGGGGTCAGACAGGTTTACAAGAGTGGTCAGACTGGATCACAAGAGTGTCAGACGGACGGGGTCAGGTGGGGTCGGACGGGACCAGGTGGGGTCAAGCGGGGTCACGGTCGACAAAGTCAGTTCATACAAGATCACATGCTGAGACAAAGTCACATCCAACGGGGTCACGTGCCGGGTCGGGTCAGGTCACACAGGACACAAGCCGCAGCGAGATCACCCACGCATGAGCCTTCAGCCTGGTGAGGATCACATTCAGCTGGTCCTACACAGCCTCAGATGGTGCTACGTTATAAACCATCAGCACTGCTTCCGTGACGGGTAGACATCTCACCGCCGCTGTGTTGGGGGCTGGCAGGTTCCGGCTGCGGCCCTGCCTCTGGTATAACCCCAGCTGAGTCGCAGCATGGCCACCAACGCACCCGGGAGCGACACAAGGCACCGCTACAGGTGACGGGTGTCATCGTCCGCCGACTGACACCGTCTGACACTGCCCGAGACTGTCTGACACTGACACCGACTGGCACCGACTGACACTGAGTGGCACCGACTGACACCGCCTGACACTGTCCGAGACTGTCTGACACTGACACCGAATGACACTGAGTGGCACCGACTTATGTTGTCTGACACTGTCTGACACCGACTCACACCGACTGGCTCTGTCTGACACCGACTGACACCAACTGACACCGAGAAGCACTGTCCGACACCGAACGTCACCGCCGCTGACTAGCTTGCCGCCACTGACTAGCTTGCCGCTCTGACTTGGCCTCCGGCTGGCGGCTGCCGGCTGGCGCGCGGCGGGAGGCGTGAGAAAAAAAAATCGCAGAAAACTTGTCTCACTATGTAAAATGTCGACTTCGGATGTTACAAGCGACACCAACCGGGTATCTATCGAAAGAAAACAATTTTACCTACAGTGCTTGACAATTTTGTATCGACAGCTACTTAAATCGGGTTGCTGTTCCGTAGTGTGAATTTGAAACATCACGTCAAAGTGTAACAAGTTGTTGTCGATTTTTCACCTCTGCGGTCAGTGGCGACTCTCCCGCCCGCATCTTTCTTCAGACCAAATCGATCGCGATGCACTGAGCCAGTCACGCGCTAGAGTCGGGTCACGATTGTTGGGTGCTGGCTGCACCTGCCTTTGTTGCATTACATTTGCATGTAATGTTTTCGGAGCGTGACGATTTGTGATAAGTGTTTGTTGGGAACATTAGGGGTGGCATTTAACATCAGTTATTATGGTATTATTATCGCGTCGAACCTAATTATCACCACAAAATATTAACGTTGCATTTCTGAACAGTCAGCATTATCTCTTGCCACAGCATTCCCGAAATCCAGTCCAATATTGTTCCGGAACTTAAATAGATAAGTTACACGCGAACTAGTGAAAATATAGAACGTTGACATAAAAGAAACCTCTCCCAAGGGATATTTTGCGAAGAAAATAACGTGACGAATGCTAATTCAAAATTGCAAAAAATGAGAAACATGTTTACATGTCTTTCAGAGTTTGAATATTTCCACTGGGCTGTCGCTTGGAAAGTGGGAGGAGCTTGTTTGTGTGTCCGCGTGTCCGTGTGTCCGTGTGTCTGTTCGGCGGAGCATATTGGCACGTGGAGCCCAAACGGCCGCGCCGATTTCGACGCGGGTGACACCGTTTGATGCGGCAAAACGGCGGACAGATTCTGGCACCAGTTTCGAGTCGATTGGTGTCACGTGACACGTGCTGCGGCACGTGACACGTGTCGCCACGTGGACCTCTGCAAAAACAAACTTTAGCCACCTCTACAGGTCAGACGGTTGGTGACACAGACTTGATACTCTCAGGTCACGTGCGCGGTACAGCGGAAGCAATTCCAGTGGGGTCGCCGACCCCGAGGGTCGCAAAATAAACCCACGAGAGGGTAAAACCAAATTACGATTTGGAACCAAGGCAATGTCCCGATCGCATTGCCGGCCACTAGTTGTTAAAAACACTGCAGGAGATCTGTCCGTGTGTTGTTGTTTGACTGACCTTCGAGGCGGCTGAAGATGAAGGCCAGATCGGCGGGGATCTCCAGGTGGTTGACTCCGGCCACAGCGCGCGACTGACCCCTGTCCGCCTCTCGCCGCTCGCCGCCGGAGGTCTTCGCCCGAGCCCGAGCCGCCCGCTCCGCCTGAACGCGATGCTTCATCTCACCCTGAGGGGACGTCAGGTCAGGTGTCAGGTCAGGTGCCAGGTCAGGTGCCAGGTCAGGTGCCAGGTCAGGTGTCAGGTCAGGTGTCAGGTCAGGTGTCAGGTCAGGTGTCAGGTCAGGTGTCAGGTCAGGTGTCAGGTCAGGTGTCAGGTCAGGTGTCAGGTCAGGTGTCAGGTCAGGTGTCAGGTCAGGTGTCAGGTCAGGTGTCAGGTCAGGTGTCAGGTCAGGTGTCAGGTCAGGTGTCAGGTCAGGTATCAGGTCAGGTGTCAGGTCAGGTGTCAGGTCAGGTGTCAGGTCAGGTGTCAGGTCAGGTATCAGGTGAGGTGTCAGGTCAGGTGTCAGGTCAGGTGTCAGGTCAGGTGTCAGGTCAGGTGTCAGGTCAGGTGTCAGGTCAGGTGTCAGGTCAGGTGTCAGGTCAGGTGTCAGGTCAGGTGTCAGGTCAGGTGTCAGGTCAGGTGCCAGGTCAGGTGTCAGGTCAGGTGTCAAGTCAGGTGTCAGGTCAGGTGTCAGGTCAGGTGTCAGGTCAGGTGTCAGGTCAGGTGTCAGGTCAGGTGTCAGGTCAGGTGTCAGGTCAGGTCAGGGCAGGGCAGGGCAGGGCAGGGCAGGGCAGGGCAGGGCAGGTCAGGGCAGGGCAGGGCAGGGCAGGGCAGGGACGGTTCCGCCCTGCCCTGTTTATGCATTCAAATTGCGAACACTTGTATTACCTTATGTATAGATGATTTAAATGCAAATATGTGCGAAACTCAAACACGAATCCATAAAGCCGGAACAGTACAGCTCAATACACGACTAGAACCCGACAAATCCAAGCACAAATCACTGTGGCCAGCATACCTTCATTTCGCTGAAGCGCTTCTGCTGCCTCTTCATCCGGAATGTGGCCTGGGCCTTCACCATGCCGTTTCGTACCGTTCTGTACCTCTTCCTGTCGCGGTACATACGGTAGTAGCTCTGTACCTTGACGGCAGCCTGGCGCGTGCTGCGGTACCTCTTCTCGGCCAGGTACCTCCGTGCCTGCAGGTGCAAACACTCGGTACATATCGGTACATATCGGTACATATCGGTACATATCGGTACATATCGGTACATATCGGTACATATCGGTACATATCGGTACATATCGGTACAGAGAGGGACAGACTGAAGGACTGAGCGATGGCTAAGGAAACTCGATCGTTGTAGCGTTCAAAATGCATCACCGAGAAGGCATTCCCAGGAGAGAGAAGAAAAAAAAACGAAATACATTAAAACACAAGTAGATGAAAAAGGCATATCGTAAATGTACAGGGTTAATGTGAAACAGACACAGTTGTAAGGTGTTGGTAAGACACAGGTATCATGATACCGCAGGTATCATGAGTTTTAGTGGGTGGTTATGATGACCTAATAACAAAACACAACATTTACAAACTTTGTATCCGTAAAAAAATAAAGATATAGATGGGAATAGAACAACAATATGGGATGTATGCATTGCTACTATGTGACTGACTCCTGAGACATTCAAGGAACTTTTTTGTCGAAAATTGCTAGGCATAATCATAACGTACGTTTCTCTGTATTTTGACTGCGGCGTCGGTCTCGACGCGGCGTCGGAGTCGCTCCAGATGTTGCTCGAAGCTCTCGCGGAGGAACACCTTGGTGGTGCCCAGCTGGAACTCCTCCCTGGCCTCTGGACTGCTCTCCAGGATCATCTGATGGACAGACAGACACAGGTGCACGGTGTTAGTGGAACACAGATACAGGTGTACAGGGTTAATGTGAAACAGACACAGTTGTAAGGTGTTGGTAAGACACAGGTACAGCTGTAAGGTGTTGGTGAAGACACAGGGGTAGGGTGTTGGTGAAGACACAGGGGTAGGGTGTTGGTGAAACACAGACAAATGTGCTCGAGCCTGATGAAACTGAGTGGTCCTTTGATTGTGCTGTATTCTTTAAAGTGATTCTAGTGTAGCGTGATTGTATAATATCTGATTGATTAGATACACACTCAGCGAAGCATTACACCAATTATTCCACAAATACTTTGTTTAACTTGTTTATATAAAGCAATGGCATTTGCTTTCCATTCTCAATCCCTTATTCATCCCCATCTATTGTCCTGGCCGCTCTCCCCTTCCCCTTCTTGACTCTCGCCTGGCCACTCTTTCCCACTCCCTCATCTATTCAAAGCCCTCCTCCCTCTCCCCCTCTCCCCGTACTCACCCTGGCCAGATCCCTGGCCGGCGTGCCCCGCACCACCCTCCATCTATTCCCAGCCCTCCTCCCTCTCCCCCCGTACTCACCCTGGCCAGATCCCTGGCCGGCGTTCCCCGCGCCACCCTCCATCTATTCCCAGCCCTCCTCCCTCTCCCCCCGTACTCACCCTGGCCAGATCCCTGGCCGGCGTGCCCCGCGCCACCCTCCCTCAATTCCCAGCCCTCCTCCCTCTCCCCCTCTCCCCGTACTCACCCTGGCCATATCCCTGGCCGGCGTGCCCCGGGCCACCCTCCATCTATTCCCAGCCCTCCTCCCTCTCCCCCGTACTCACCCTGGCCAGATCCCTGGCCGGCGTGCCGATCGCCACCCTCCATCTATTCCCAGCCCTCCTCCCCCTCCCTCTCCCCCCCCGTATCTCATCCTGGCCAGATCCCTGGTCGGCGTGCCGATCGCCACCCTCCATCTATTACCAGCCCTCCTCCCCCTCCCTCTCCCCCGTAGCTCACCCTGGCCAGATCCCTGGCCGGCGTGCCGATCGCCACCCTCCATCTATTCCCAGCCCTCCACCCTCTCCCCCTCTCTCCCCGTACTCACCCTGGCCAGATCCCTGGCCGGCGTGCCCCGCGCCACCCTCTCTGACAACAGAGCGCGGTACCGGTCGGCGAACTGGGCGAACCGCAGGCGCACGGGGTACCCGAGCTTCCTGATTCGGATCGTGTCCAGCATCCCGGTGTATCGCAGTTGCTCCAGCACCACCGGCATGTCGAACTTCATCGGCGCCTTCTCCGAGTTGGGCTTGACGCAGCGGATGAACCACGGGTTGCACCTGGGGAAGAGAAAGAGTTCGCTATTTTATTGGAGTTGTGATTTAATTGTAAATTATCGGTATGCATGATAGCCATGTGCTCTTCCGTATTCCTATGCACAAATTGTATTTAAACTCAACTAGCACAGACAAAATCGACTTGAAACATTTCCCTTTCAAAATCAAATGGATACTTATATTTAGACATTTGTAAAAGTGCAAAACAACAGGTAAGAGCAATATGGACTCAGAAAGCATGCTGAGTACCACGATAAAGGCTGAGTGAGTGACACGCGCTGGAAACACAATTCCACAAGTTCATCAACAGATTTTATGATGAACTGGTGCACCGCATCGCAAACATCACAGTATAGCCGATAACAGCTATCTGGTAGACAATGGAAACGTGAGGGAATGGAATGTTCAGCAGGATCACTTAATCTTCCTATACATAGCACGCTGATTAGTGCCCAGCTAATTGACAGATATTAACTGAGTTAAAATCGCAGTTTTGATATACTCGACAGTGATATGTCGCTGAACTAACGACCTGATTGCTATCAAACCACTGCATCTGCAGCCGCCGCAGGTTTTCTTAAGATACATTCAGAAAAACGCAGCGATTATGCCAAACACCGCTGTGATGACGTCATAACACCGTTGTCATGACGTCATAGTACGGTTATATTGATGACTCACTTGGTCATCGAGTCGAGCAGCTGCTGGAGACTCTCGTGGAAGCGAGCGGCCACGGTCGGCGTGCGAGGCTTCATGGTAACGAACCTGCCGTTCGACTTGCTGCCTCCCTTCGTCGCCTCGCTCTGCGCCCGATGCTCGACGAACATCTCAGATATCATCTGCACAGGCAGAGTGGATGCGGGTTAGACATCCGATGTTAGACTCAGATATCATCTGCACAGACAGAGTGGATGCGGGTTAGACATCCGATGTTAGACTCAGATATCATCTGAACAGGCAGAGTGGATGCGGGTTAGACATCCGATGTTAGACTCAGATATCATCTGCACAGACAGAGTGGATGCGGGTCAGACATCCGATGAAGCAAATATCTGACCAAGCAGTCAGCAAAGCAGTCCTCTGAGCAGGGGATCGGGGAGGGTTAGAGTCGAGAGAGAGAGAGAGAGAGTCCTGGTAATGCCCAGTGGAGAGACGATGGACAGATACGAGCCACGTCGTCATGGATTAACCGACACTGGCTGCATCCCGCAGCATTTGTTCCAGGGGCTACGCACATCTTCGTCCCAGCAAACTCTTCATAGAAACGAATGGCTTTGGATGTTAGCATCAGTACGAGTGTGTGTTTGCCCATAAAATATCACGCGTATGTCGGGATACCTTATATTTGGACGAACAAATATTGTTTTATGTTCGTTAAATGTTTTATCACGACAAATTATTTCCGGCACCGTCTGTACATGTGCGCCTGCGTGTGTGACGTGAGACTCAGAGGCGATCACGACGTCACCGACCGGTACGTCACTGACGTCACTGGCATGACGTCACATGACGTCACTGACCGGCACGTCACTGCTGATGAGGAGCTCCAGCACGTCATTGCGGAGGATGTCGCGGTTTTTGTCCAGGAAGCCGTCCACGTTGTACCACACCTGGCCGGCATAGTGGTGCACGCCGAACTCCATCGACGACATGCGCGGCCTGCGGGACGGCAAACAAAGGTGTTATGGGGGGGGGGGGCGAAGTACGCGGCCTGCGGGCCGGCAAACAAAGGGGTTATGGGGGAGCAAAGTACGCGGCATGCGGGCCAAACAAAGGCATGTTATGGGGAGCAAAGGCGGATCCATTGGGGGATATCGGAACCATGCCCGTCTCGAACGATTTAAATCGGCCAAATTCTGACACATTTCATGATTTTATGGGGACAAAATATAAGCGGCCTTTACTAGATATTTTTGCTCGCTCTGCGCCTGCCAGTACCATTAAAATAGCAATGCGTTTAGGGCATAGGAGTACATCAGGGCCTTTGTGCAAACTAAGGTGTTATGGGCGAAACAGCAGGCCTGTGCCCAAACCAAGGTGACATGGAGAAAACAGATGGGTTTAGTGTCTTATATCTGCCTCATGCGAGGTGCGTTTGTGACTAAGTCTCATCTATGTTACCATTTATCGAACACGAGGTTATATACGGCATATCCTGCTGAATTTCAACCTAGGTTTGAGACCACTCGTTTATAGCTAACGCATACCTTTGGTATACGAGCATGTTCAAGGCGGGGTTGTGGAGATATGTCACTGACATCCGTGCACACTGTGTTGCCTACCTGCTGTACAGCTCATCACTGTGTTGCCTACCTGCTGTACAGCTCACACTGTGTTGCCTACCTGCTGTACAGCTCATCACTGTGTTGCCTACCTGCTGTACAGCTCACACTGTGTTGCCTACCTGCTGTACAGCTCACACTGTGTTGCCTACCTGCTGTACAGCTCACACTGTGTTGCCTACCTGCTGTACAGCTCATCACTGTGTTGCCTACCTGCTGTACAACTCATCACTGTGTTGCCTACCTGCTGTACAGCTCACACTGTGTTGCCTACCTGCTGTACAGCTCATCACTGTGTTGCCTACCTGCTGTACAGCTCATCACTGTGTTGCCTACCTGCTGTACAACTCATCACTGTGTTGCCTACCTGCTGTACAGCTCATCACTGTGTTGCCTACCTGCTGTACAACTCATCACTGTGTTGCCTACCTGCTGTACAGCTCACACTGTGTTGCCTACCTGCTGTACAGCTCATCACTGTGTTGCCTACCTGCTGTACAGCTCATCACTGTGTTGCCTACCTGCTGTACAACTCATCACTGTGTTGCCTACCTGCTGTACAGCTCATCACTGTGTTGCCTACCTGCTGTACAGCTCACACTGTGCTGCCTACCTGCTGTACAGCTCACACTGTGCTGCCTACCTGCTGTACAGCTCATCACTGTGTTGCCTACCTGCTGTACAGCTCATCACTGTGTTGCCTACCTGCTGTACAGCTCACACTGTGTTGCCTACCT
Organism: Chirona hameri; assembly: GCA_036785665.1. Taxonomy (NCBI): domain Eukaryota; kingdom Metazoa; phylum Arthropoda; class Thecostraca; order Balanomorpha; family Balanidae; genus Chirona; species Chirona hameri. Next base: position 75,533 of record JAXIVJ010002564.1, read on the forward strand.
GCTGTACAGCTCATCACTGTGTTGCCTACCTGCTGTACAGCTCATCCAGAGCGTGGTTGTAGTGCAGCTTCTCCAGCAGGGAGACGTCGGTCGCCTTCGGGAAGTTGCTCTCGTCGTCCAGCAGGTGGAATATACCCACCGGCTTCTTACTGATCAGGTGCAGGACTGGCCAGTTGTCCTGACGGGTAAAGTCGGTTAGATGATTTCCTAAAAATATGTTTGCATCGGCATCTCGCTAACCAAATACAAAGTAATTAAACATCAATTCTTAATCAAACCAAGCGTGACAAATACGGCAACAACAAAAAAAAACAGCGACTTAAATGCGACATACCGACATTCCCCGTAATTGGGTAAGTGACCTGTTGTTGAGTGGCATGAATAAATAAAACAATACAAACGAAATAAATAAATAAAGTAAACAGCACAAAGAAAACCAGTATGCACCTGATTTACCCGATACGCTTTCACCGACATTGATGATGACTCATGAGGACGCCTGTAACCTCCAGAGAACATCGGTAAGGCCCCGAGGCTATGTACCTGGAATGCGATGCTCTGCCACTCGATCTTCTCCTTGAGGTACTCCTGCTGCTCCAGCTTGAACACGTGCTTGCTGAAGTAGTACTGCAGCGTCTCGTTGGCGTAGTTGATGCACAGCTGCTCCAGACTGTTCTCCTGTCGTGTGAAGACAGTTGGGTGTGATAGAGTGCAGAAACAAATGTGATGTACTGTACCTATATTATGTTGACCTGACACGTCCTAGTCTAGTACGACTTTGCAGGCCTCGGTAAAAGCTCGACTTGATGTCTAATGTCGACTCGACTCGACTCGACTCGACTTGATCTCGACTCGACTCGACTTGATCTCGACTCGACTCGACTCGATTCGACTCGATTCGATTCGACTCGACTCGACTCGACTCGACTTGATCTCGACTCGACTCGACTCGATTCGACTCGATTCGATTCGACTCGACTCGACTCGATCTCGACTCGACTCGACTCAATTCGACTCGATTCGATTCGACTCGACTCGACTCGATTCGACTAGATTCGACTCGATTCGGCTCGGCTCGACTCAACTCGGGTCGGCTCGACTCGACTCGACTCGGCTCAACTTAACTCGACATGAGCTCGACTTCTTTGCCATTTCCGATAGCGTGAAAAAACAGCTAGCAAACGATTGCCAAAAATCGCGAACGTTGTTGCATCCATATTGCCAATGCATACTGGATGTAATATTCGGGATGTAATGTTCAGAATAAGTTATATGGAATATTCAGAATATGGTTTATATGTATATGAAATTATAACATAAGCCGGAATATGTTTCGGAATCATTGGTTAATTAATGCTAATTTTTCCAACAGTAGTAAACATGTAAGTACGTACATCATATTCCATAGTCTCCTCATTCAACACTGGGACCGCATAACCACAAATGATTAACCCGTGATTGAGCCACGCGTGTCATTCAAAATGTGTTTGATCTTAAATATTTTGGACTTAATTTTGCATGACAAGCGTCAGCTCGCTGAGCTAAATGTTCTCTGAAATTGACCCAGCGCTGTGTCACCCAGCTCAGTAGGATCGCTCCAACAACTCCACAAGAAGCACCATCAACACCAATAACACCTTCGACGCACCTTGAAGTCCTCGAAGCCGAAGATGTCGAGGATGCTAATGCTCATCTTGCGCGCTCCCTTGAAGACGATTTGGTTGATCCTGCGGACGAGCCAGCTGAAGAGACTGCTGTAGAGCACCTTGGAGATGGCGTCTCGCGCATCCAGCGCCTGGTCGATGTTGAGCGGCGTGACTACCCGCTCGTTCCGAGCCTCCTGCGTGGCACAGAGGTCAGGTCAGGTCAGGTAAGGTATGGTTACAGGAGGGAGCTGAGGTCGGGTCAGGTCAGATCATGCTAGGTAAAATCAGGTCAGTTCGGGACAGCTCAGGTCACAGAAATCAGGTCAGGTCAGGTTGAACGTTGTATAAACCATCAGGTCAGGTCAGGTCAGGTCACATATGTGAGGTGTGAGATCACACAGTGTGAGGTCGGGTCAAGTCAAGTCAGGTCAGATCAGGTCAAGTCTGGTCACAGGAGGGAGCTCAGGTCGGGCCAAGTCAGATCATAAGATCAGGTCAGGTCGGGACAGCTCAGGTCACAGAAGTCAGGTCAGGTAATGTCAGGTGATATCAGGTCACGACGGTCAAGTTAGGTTAAATAATGGCTAAGAACAGGCTGATTCAAGCTGAATGAAATTTAAATATAATGAAAAACACTGAAGTGTTCGAAAGCTCCCATCGATTTTTAACTGCTAACTGGTGTTCGAGAAATATACGTCAATATTTAATTATATATTTACATCGGTTCCAGCTTGGAAATTGCAAATTCAAACTTATCTAAGAATTTGCGTCTACTGTGGAAATAGTATGGTTGAAAATTGAAATTGCAAATGGTTCGCTACACTATGTCGCATAATGCACGTATTTGTTAGCAGCCGTCTAATTAATATCAAATCCCTAACATATCACGATGCCTCAAGAATCTAGAGGTAAGCGTGGTGGCCCATAGAGTAATCAGGGTGTTGCCAGCTAGCCAACTATGTCAGTAATAATAGCTACTATGCCAGTGGATAGCCCTACGACTGTGAATAGCCCCTGAGCGTGTATAACAGAAGCGTCCTATCGGCAAGGACATCTGATAGAAGTAAAATCGTTTCAAGCATGACTAGGAAGTCATTTTTCGTGTCATTGCAATAACAGTCCGCTGTTTATTGTTTATCATTGCACTGTGCATGGACGTCGTCACGTCATGAACGGAATGCTAACTAGCCGTGTATCAAGATATCAAATGAATATCAACATACCAATATGTATTTTATCTTGCGATTGCCAAGTCATAAGATAAGAGATGTGGGTAAAGCTAACCTCAGAGTGATGTGGCTAAAGTTCACCTCAGAGTGATGTGGCTAAAGCTCACCTCAGAGTGATGTGGTTAAATTTCACCTCAGAGTGATGTGGCTAAAGCTCACCTCAGAGTGATGTGGCTAAATTTCACCTCAGAGTGATGTGGTTAAAGCTCACCTCAGAGTGATGTGGCTAAATTTCACCTCAGAGTGATGTGGCTAAAGCTCACCTCAGATTGATGTGGCTAAATTTCACCTCAGAGTGATGTGGCTAAAGCTCACCTCAGAGTGATGTGGCTAAATTTCACCTCAGAGTGATGTGGCTAAAGCTCACCTCAGAGTGATGTGGCTAAATCTTACCTCAGAGTGATGTGGTTAAAGTTCACATCAGAGTGATGTGGCTAAAGTTCACCTCAGAGTGATGTGGTTAAAGTTCACCTCAGAGTGATGTGGTTAAAGTTCACCTCATAGTGATGTGGTTAAAGTTCACCTCAGAGTGATGTGGCTAAAGCTCACCTCAGAGTGATGTGGTTAAAGTTCACCTCAGAGTGCTGTAGTTAAAGCTCACCTCAGAGTGATGTAGTTAAAGCTCACCTCAGAGTGATGTGGTTAATCCTCACCTAAGTGTCCATGCAAGGGCACTACTCACTGCTCACTAGCCTGCTCACTAGCCTAATCATTTCCGACGGTGCCTGCGTTTTATCATTTCCATCAGCATTTTTTAGATATAATTTAAACGTACGTCTTATTTCACCCTTTCATGCCCACCTATGCACCACCTCTTTATTGAACTGAAGAGGAACATCATCGCAATCCACAACCTGTGATGAGCTTTTTTTCCAGTATGGCAGTGGATGGGCAAGATGCCCATTTTAGCAGGCACGTTACCTGGTGAATCATCATTCAGTAGACTCGACGAACGCCCAAAGCACCATTTTTCTGGTTAGAACTCGGCAAACTCACCGTGATTCTGGTCAGTAACCCTCCAACTCACCGTAGTTCTGTGTCATGAGCTCTAAACTCACCGTGGTTCTGAACAGTAACCCGCCAACTCACCGTGGTTCTGGTCGGTAACTCTCCAACTCACCGTGGTTCTGTGTCATGAGCTCTAAACTCACCGTGTTTCTCGTCTTTAACCCTCTAACTCACCGTGGTTCTGGTCAGTAACCATCCAACTCACCGTGGTTCTGGTCATCAGCGCGCGTCGCACCCACTCTGTCTCGATACCGAGCAGGTGCCCGAGCCAGCGGACCTCGGCATCGGATCCGATGTCGACCCCCTCCTGGCCGTGCTTCAGCTGAGCTCGGTGGAAGTAGATGTTTCCCAGGTGGAGCACTGTGGAAGGAAGGTGGACAGTGGAAAGTGATATTCGCTATGTTATTGTTGCCTATGTGATTGCTTGTTGAAACGGGAGGCGCGAGCTAATGAGTGGACTATACGATGCCAGGGGATAAAGCGGAGACAATGCGTACGATTGATCCATCCATTTGCATCGCCGTGCGAGACAGTAGGTAAGCGTGATATTTATTTTCTACGAATCGCATTGGAATAGTCAAATGCCGATATTTTCATGTCTGGTTCTGTTGATTGATCTAAGTTAAGTTTAATTTTCATGGAATTTTATAAATGGAGTTTTAATGTTCATGTACCTGCGAGTCGGTGTCGAATATAAGCTTGTGCGTAGCATTCGTTGTCGTGACGTTTAAAATAACAGAACATATCAAATTGGTGTAAACAATCGACGAAAGTACAGACCGTGTCAGTAGTTACGCCAGTCGTACGACACAGGTTGAATTATACGGTACAGGAAAAAACAGGCATAGTAGGGCATCTTTGGCATTGTATATTTCCCTCGGAATGCGAATCTGCTGCTCTTCGTACTGACCGGCGGCGAGTATTTTGAAGATGGTGTCCTGCTCGTCGGAGGTGAAGCCCAGCACCTGCATGGCGGAGAGCAGCGCCTGGAAGTCCTCCTTGTCGTACTTCCCGTCAATCTCCACACTACCTCCCTGTCAATACAAATCCTGGACGTCAGTAGAGCGTTCGATACCGACTGTTCGAGCACGAATCCTATGCCTCGAAAGAGCGATCGACACTAACTGCCTGCTTGCTTGCTGGTACGGTGTTCGTAATTATCCGGGAGTGGGTGCATAGATGGATGAACATCTGACATACAAGTGTTAATGTGAGAGTCGCATCTAGTGAAGTGAACACAGGCAACACTGCGATACACAGTCCATTCGGCATTCGCTTATCAGACGCTCACTGTAAAGTAGTGTTGAACATGTGGTATCGTACAGGTCAGAAAACGATTTTGTGTGGAAGCCGTATGTACTTTGCCCCATGCATCATTATCTTCGGCATGCCACAAAATAGCAAGTTTTAAATGGCAATGCAATAGGCTAAGCACTAAGCAGTTTATCGATAAATGGTGGAAATGTCATAAATAACATTTTAACACTTTTCTCATTTTGTAATGGTAATTTGATATTAAAGTTATTAATGAATATAGCAACCATTCTGAAACAATCGCACCAACTGAAAAATAAGTGTTTTTCCAGACCGGCCAGCTTCAAGGAGCCGGTAACTAGGTTCACCCACCCCAGAGGCCCATCAGACAGTACAGAGAAGAGAAGAAGAAGGAACGTGCTACATGCCGTGCTCTGTCCTGCCTGGTTCAGGTAGAAGTACTGCTCGGCCGCCAGCAGACCGTATTTCTTGCGATCCTCCTCACTGAGACCGGCCAGCATTTCGTAGAACACGTGGTAGTTGCGCTCGTCCTGCGCGTGCGTGATGATGCGGGATTTCTCCAGGAGGTACTCCGTGGTGCGAGCGCCTGTGATGATGCCGCTGTGGAAACGGGCAGGTCAGAGTCAGGTCAGGTCAAGCCAAATAGTGTCATGATTTTGGTAGGAGCATGGTATTGGCTGGTCTTCAACCATTTTATCGAAAGTTGGGTTTGTTCTTGTAATAGTTAGCAATCAGTAATGACGACTAGTTGAAAAATACTTGGGATGATATGGGTGACCCATATCATCCTTTTGCGCCATGCTTTGACAAGAAGGTAAACTATTTGCGAAACATGCTCTTACTCTTTAAAGTAGACTTCGAGATATTTGCCGAATCGAGACGAGTTGTCATTCCTCATGGTCTTGGCGTTGCCGAAGCTCTCCAGGAGCGGTGTCGCCTCCAGAATCTGTTCGGTGATGAGGTTGGAGGGCGACTTGTTGACCGCCGCCAGGTACTGCATGATGAGCTTGGTGGCCTCGGTCTTACCCGCTCCGCTCTCCCCGCTGATCACCACCGTCTGCTGCTCGCGCTCCTTCGTCATCCGACTGTACGCCGACGACGCGATGGCGAAAATGTGCCTGAGCGCATACGGTGGAGAGACGGGGTCATCGAGGAAAAGACGGTGTCATCGGGGAAATACGCCTGAGGGCATGGCATACGGGTCACAGTCGGTATGTGCTTCAAGTAACGGTGGGTCAGTCAGGGTTACGGGACGCGCACGCCTGATGGTGCGTGAATGAGTTGGTGACCTGTTGCATAAATTAGCAGTTGGTAAAGTGAAGCATGCCTACAAAGATGGTGCTCAAACACTAGGAAAGAAGGAATGCACGACAGTGTTCCGTGATATTAATTTGCCGCCTGTAGTTGTCTCAGGTTTGATCTCTTACATCACCAAGTTACATCTGGCATGCAATTCCAAAGCAGCAAACCATCGTGACGTGTGGATGCGGAAACAAAATACTACCCGGTACCCTCAACCTGTTTAAGCTGAGTTTGTTTGGGATAGCGTCACTCGGGCCATCACGTGGTAAGGTTTGAAGGAGAAGGGATGAAGGAGAGGACAACGAGAAACGCCAGCCGGGTGACCATCCATGGGATTTCACCCACAGGGTGAAGCCGCGGGAAAGACACAAACTCGGGTCCCGGGTTAACGTAGAGCGTGATCAATGACCGTGGAGCGGTAGTCAGGAGGACAAAGGGGACCACCTAGCCGTCGGCGATACACGACAGCTTGGTAACTTACGGAGGCAGCGAGCCGAGGATCTGACCCTCGTACCGCTTCACCATGTCCAGGCCGTAGACGTCAAACATGCGGTACGGGTTGACCGACACCAGGATGCTGCCAGTGTACGTCTGAAACGGATTATAACGTTAGAGATTACGTTAGAGAGTGTAATTAATTGTAGGGTTATATAACGGGTTGTAGGATAATAGTTTGAGATGTCTTGAGAAGCGCGAAGATACTACCTTTCGGCACAGCAACTTATTTTTTTTTGTAAAAAGTGGGTACACCGATGATATTTCAACAAGGCTAAACGCGATCGAAGATTCATTGGTACGATTTGTATGTGATAAGTCAAATATGCTTTAGCATGGCTGAACATAACATTGCCGTAGATAATAGCAGTATTTCTTACGTAGATCATTTCCTTGTCGTAGCGTAGCTTGAGATTCCAGAGAATGGAGGCCTCATTTAGGTCTCTGAAAAATACAAGGTCATGTCATCTTCAGGGAAGGGAAATGACACACTGTTATATTATTCCCGATTATGCTTTGGGGTAATCTCATTTGAATTGACTTAACCCGCGAGTCACTGGGGGGGGCTTTTTTAGCCTCCCCTTAGGAATATTAAGCATATCTCAATAACTAATGCAGATATCGACGCCAAACTTTCAGTACCTATCCGGGCATCATTTTCACACATTATAAGAAAAAATGAAAAAAATGTCGTCAGAATATATTTGAGATATAGTGAATTTAGTGACGTCACTAAACACGATTTTGACACCAAAATCGGCTAAATTTTGCCAGGCCCTACAAATGCCGCATATGAAGCAAAATGCAATCGAAAAACGCTAAAAGGTAGAACATTGCAAGGGCTACAAACCGGCTATCTCGAAATTTCGAAACATTTGGGCTTTGACCCAAAAAAAAAAAAAAAACTTTTTTTTAAAAAATGCTCACAAAATCAAATTTTTCAAAGATATTGAAAAAAACGGAATATATATCAGATAACAACATATGGGCAACTACCATACCAAATTTCAAAATTATATCATCTTTTTTTACTTTCATGACATATAAAGTATGGGTAAATCATGACGTCAGATTTTGAAATTGCGTTTTTTGGATTTTATTGACCGGATACAGACAAATAAATGCCAGCACTGTTTTCTTTAGATAAATCTGATATAGAAACATGCCTTTTTTATTTCGATTTTATCAATTTCAAATTTTGACCTTCAGTGACCTGAACTTGACCTGAACTTGACACTAACTTCACGTAAATGAAGTCAGGTGGTAAAATGACTTCTACTATCGAATTATACGCGTAAAAGCATCCATAAACCATGTGCTGCATGACTTTCGTAGATATTTTGTGTGTAGTAACCTTTTGTGACCTGACCTTGACCTTGCTCTTTTCCAACAATCTCACTTTAGCTCATGTGGGATATGTATCATACCTTTGACATCACTTTGGGTGATTATAGGCGTAATCGAAGGCCATGGATGGCAAGTATTGTCCATAAACTCAAATACCTCGATTTTGACGTTTGACTTGACCGTGACCTGACATGTGACCTTAATTTGATTTTTTTAAAGTTTGCGTTAGGCTTCTCTCATTGAGCGCTTTCTAATGCCGCCTTGCGCGTCCCGCTGCGATCATTGGTTCTGAAGATACCAGGGGGCTACCCCCCCCCCCCCCCAGTGAGTCGTGTTACAGAATATACCCCAGTGCCTGCCGGGTTAAGATCAAGAGACTTTATTTTAACTTTATCCCGTTTTGATACAGATCAGGTTCACAACATTCATGTTATAACTTATTACTTAAATCAATACCTATCACTCAAAACGGATATAAGGGAACTCAAGAGATGTCTACTTCATTTGTATTTGTCAAAATCAAGCAATTATCAGGAAAATAAATTACAAATTGCAATAATACGTCTATATTTTTATCAGTTTACAGCCAGCAAAGTGCACCTCGTACCGTTACACTTTACAATAGTACTCTGCATTAGTGCGGTTCATGGAGGGGGAATCCCGTGTGGGAATGGGAACGGGACGGGAATGGGTGGGAATGGCGCAACATTTTAGGAAATGAACGGGTTGGAACGGGTTACGGGACAGACCATATAACTTTTTAGCACCACTCAAAGTGAAGTATTCTGAAACGGGTGGGAATGGGAGCCCCATCAATTATGAATTCGGATTGGAACGGGTTTGGGTCTGGCTGAATGGGCTGGAACGGGATGGGAGCTGAAAATGTGTCCCGTGAAGGACTCTACTCTGCATGCTATCTTACCCGATCGTAATCATGTCATCGACGCCATTTTGTCCGAGGTCCTGTCTCTTCCTCAGGTTGGACAGGTTTGTCAGCGTGAACACTTGGGGCTGTAACGAAACAGAACAGGAAGTTAATATCCGGACCAGCAGAGTTAGCATTATACCACTCACATATTTTTCTTCTTCTTTCTATTTTCAAAAACGCGAATTCCCGGATGATACAAAGCGTGAGTAAGTATCAGGATCATCAAATGGCCAAATCATTCTGATACCACAGTACTTGCTGCTAACTGCTAGACCGATACAGAAATTGTTACTTGTGGGAGGAAAGCAATGCGAACGCTACAGCCTTCGGCGTGGTGCGTCTGCTCAGTTACCGATACAGGTCGGGCTCCACGGACGGAATGACGCCTGTTCAACCCACAGCCCCTCCCACCGAGGTAGCGGGTTCACCTGAAGATACAAGTCAGAAGCACATACACAGCACAGACGTACGCGAGGCCGGAACATTTCTAGGATGCGCTGAGCCAGCACCAGACATTCACCAGACAGCACCAGACATAGATGCGTTATATGTATGAAGGAGAAAGGCCGAGGTAAACGGCATGGCTCAGAAACGCTGTGTAGTATGAGTTAGTGCATACAGTGCATTGCATATGGTTCATGTGTTGGGTACGAACATGTCTCTCAGCGTCAGTAGGTCTGGTACAGTCATGCGGGAGAGGGCGAAGGTAAAGGGTTGAAGGGCAATTTAGTACTTTGTCAGTATCACATAGTTGGACCAAAACCGCAGATAATTCCTATTTGTTTCAATGAACTGGCACCTCGCTGTTGATAAAGTCACTTGTCGTTGCATCTGCGCAATCAACTAAGCCGTAAACGTCATCGTATCGTTCACTAGCACGCCTGTATATGTGACGTTTCGCCGACATAGTACAAATCGTAAAGTGGATCGATCCTGTGGCAAATGTGGTTATTGCCTCTGTTTCCTTTCTCGTACGTCTGAGGCGAGTCATCTATCATATGGGATACTCACGTTACGTATGACGAAGGTGACGCAAAGCTCCTGTAAAGACCGCACTTGTCTGCCGGTGACGTCACGGTCGCAAAGCTCCTGTACAGACCTCATATGTCTGCTGGTGACGTCACGGTCTATCGCTGACGGCAGGGAGCGGAATTGGTGTTTAGTCCGAGTCTCCGCTCTTCTGCCGTCGCTAGCTGGCCGAGCGTCTGTCCTCTCCAACACTCTGTCTCTTACTGGGAGTCTCTCCTCCATCACTATGTCCCTCACTTGAAGTCTCTCCTCTGCCACTCTAACCCCTGCTTGAAGTCTCTCCTCCGCCACTCTATCCCCTGCTTGAAGTCTATCCTCCGCCACTCTAACCCCTGCTTGAAGTATCTCCTCTGCCACTCTGCCCCTCACTGAGAGTCTCTCCTCCATCACTCTGCCCCTCACTGGAAGTGTCTCCTCCGCCACTCTGCCCCTCACTGAAAGTCTCTCCTCCGCCACTCTGCCCCCTGCTTGAAGTGTCTCCTCCGCCACTCTGCCCCTCACTGGAAGTCTCTCCTCCTTCGTTCTACCCTGACCTGGGAGTCTCTCTTCCTTCATTCTTCCCTGCACTCGTACTCTCTCCTCAGCAGCGCCAGCTCGCTCAGCGTTCTCTGGCTGCACATCCGCGGACGTGTCCTCCCGCGTACCCACAGAACACCGGCGGCACACCCGCCCCTCCCTCGCATCGTCCAGCCGAACTTCGTCCTTCCTTCCGCTCGCCTGGCGCGACGACGCTTCACCCGTCCGCCTGCTCCCCTCCTCACTACCTAGCTGCCCCGGACCACCACTTGGCGGCGCCACCGTCGCCTTGACCCCGCTCCGCTGTCGCCGCTGGCTATGGTCGGCAGGAGGAGCTGGTGATCGTCGTGCATCGTTTCTTCTCCGTCGGCGGCCGGCGGCTGCGCGAAGGGTTGCTTCGGTCTGCCCGAAGTAGCACATGCTGAGGATTTGAACGTCGACTTCAGGGAGGAGTTCTGGGAAGGATGGTGGTCCTGCGTTGCCGCCAAAGCCGGTGGCGGCAGGAAGACTTTGTGGTGGAGGTGTCAAAGGCTGGGCGCGAGTCCAGACGTCGGTCTGATCGTCCGGCGGGTAGGTGTCGTTGGGAGGCATGTTTGATGGTGAGCTGGGTCTGGGGTCGAAAGAGTCAGAACGCGACTCAGCCCGAGAGTCAGACCGGGAGTCAGACCGAGAGTCAGACCGGGAGTCAGACCGGGAGTCAGACCGGGAGTCAGACCGGGAGTCAGACCGGGAGTCAGACCGGGAGTCAGACCGGGAGTCAGGCCGAGAGTCAGACCGGGAGTCAGACCGGGAGTCAGACCGGGAGTCAGACCGGGAGTAAGATCAAGAGTCAGTCGTAGAGTCAGACGAGTCAGACGAGTCAGACCGGGATTCAGATGCGTCAGAACGGAATTGGTCAAGTCAAACCAGGCAGTCAGAAGAGGCAGATGATTCAGACGAGACAGACGAGTCAGCTGAGTCAAACGAGTCAGACCGGAGTCAGACCGCAGTCGGAGCTGGTGACCGGGTGACCGGCAGAACGCTGCCCTAGATCAGGCTGTCAACCGAGAGAGGAGAGCGGAGGAGGAGAGAGGAGAGCGGCGCCCACGTTACGTGTGACCGCTGCTGACACGCGGAGCGCGCCCGCGTCACAGTTTCACTCCGAATCCGTCACTACCCCGTGACGAGTGTCACAGCGGGTGACGCCGCATAGTGGCGACAGCAATAAGTCACAAGATGAGGGAGGTAACAGGGATAAAGTCGCTATATGACGGCGATGACAGTGCTGAAGTCGCAAGATGAGGGAGGTGACAGGGATGAAGTCGCTAGATGAGGGTGGTGACAGGGATAAAGTCACTAGATGACGGCCGTGACAGGGATAAAGTCGCTAGATGATGGCGATGATAGAGCTTTAGTCGCAAGATGTCGGCGGTGACAGGGATAAAGTCGCTAGATGATGGCGATGACAGTGCTGAAGTCACAAGATGACGGCGGTGGCAGTGATAAAGTCGCTAGATAACGGCGGTGATATGATTCAAGTCGCTAGATGACGGCGGTCACAGGGTAAAGTCGCTATATGACGCTAGTGGCAGGGATGAAGCGGGGTAAATTACGGCAGTAACAGAACTGAAGCCGCTGGATGAGATGTTGACACAGATGACGTCGCTAGATATCGGCGGAAGAAGGCATGGAGCCGGAAGATGTCTGGTAGACGAAGCAGTCTAGAGTTGCTCCTCCTCGTTCCGGCTAGTCCACCAGCAGGGGAATCGTTTCACTGAACGTTAGGCTTCCGTCACACATGCTTTGACCCATCGTCCAACTCAAATGTTCTACCGCCATTATTTGTCCTATCAATCATTCCATCACTCCCAGCACATCATCATTCACCGTCACGGATTCACCGTCCTCGCAGGTCAACCCACTTCCGAGTCTAAAGCTCAACAAAGTATCGAAACACAGCTTCTCAGGAGCTGCGCACAAGTGTTCTTTATTCGCTCGTCTTCCCCACTGTTCCTCTCCAGTCTTCACCTACGCAACTCTTCACATCATCACCATCCACCTGGCTCATATATCATGTTCGTGTGAGCTGTTCAATTGTTTTAGCAGTCACATTGAACTCACACGTCACCGCTCCAGAGGCACTGCTGCCACTGGTCTATCACGGCTCTCACACCGATCTGCCCCGTCTCTCACCGCGCTATCTGCTGCAAACTGTCCGCTCAGACCACTACCACCCGCTCACGCTGACACTATCCGCTCTCACACTGTTTCTATCCGCTCTCACACTGCTATAACCTCTCTGGCACTGTTTCTATCCTGTCCACACTGTTTCTATCCTGTCCAGAATGGCACACTCGCTCCACCCTGGCTCTGTCCGCTCCACACTGCCTGCTCCCACTGGCACTGGCCTGGCTCCACCCTCGCTTCACCGCCTCACCGCCTCACCGCCGCCGCCGCCGCCGCCGGCCTCTGGTTCGCCCGCCGCTGGGTCGCGGTTCGCGCTTCGTTGATGCCGCTAACCCAGTGCTCGCTCGCCTGACCCGCCTCCGTCCCAGCTGTGTGACGTCATTGATCGCCATCTGATCGGCCAGGGCACGTGCAGGTGGTACCGTTTGCAGCGGGGCGGGTCATGTGACTAATACCGTTTGCAAAAGGGCGGGTCACGTGATCCCTACTGATGACAGGGGTGGGTCATGTGATCGCTATTGGTGGCACCGGGGAAGGTCACGTGATCTCTACTGATGGCAGGGGTAGGTCACGTGATCACAGTTGGTGGCAGCGGGGAAGGTCACGTGATCTCTACTGATGGCAGGGGTAGGTCACGTGATCGCAGTTGGTGGCAGCGGGGAAGGTCACGTGATTTGGTATGTGGTTGCGACCTGGACAGCCAGGTCAGATCAGTTGTGTGGAGGAGACGAGACCAGTTCCGGTGTTACGAGTTTGTGTAGAGAGTCAAAGATCGTGTAGGTTATTTTGGGAAATGATTTGTTACGCCATGAGACAAAAACAAACCATGCAGAATACGCAGGCATCATTCAGGACCAGAAGTGGTCAAATCCAGCCGTCCGAAGTTAATGGAACTGAAAATGTGTCCCGCCTTATCATCAAAGAAGCAATGTGGATTTGTGACAGCAAAGCAGCAGGACGCTGGCATAGGGCCTCTTCCCGTGGCGCCTCTAACCTCCTCCAAGTCAGTCATAGGGCCTGTTCCCGTGGCACCTCTAACCTCCTCCAAGTTGCTCCAACTTGCAACTGTCCTTTACTAATGCACAGACAGTTGCAAGTTGGAGCAACTTGGAGGAGGTTAGAGGAGGTTAGAGGCGCCACTGGAACAGGCCCATAGTAGCCGCTGTGTGCACCAATTGATATAGCTGTGAGCCCTACTGTGCAGATATTGTGAATAGAAACGCCAAAGCAATGGGCGCCGAATAAACCCCTTATTTGCGGCTCCCCTAAAACCCAATCATCATCAACACCAAAAACATTTGCACCACTGCCCTGCCAAGCCCACCCACATTGTTCTGTTTAACTTCCCTCCAAGCCGCTCCACTCCACCAGTAACATTCAGCGTACCAAACAGAAGCCGGTCTCCGTAGAAACGTGTCATCGCCAGCAATCAAGGCACGTCATGCGTGACGTCATGCGTGACGTCATGCGTGAAACGGTCCGCTCGGCTGCTCGGGTAGAATGTGTGAACTCTGGACAAAGAGCAGACCCGCTCCGGGAGACTCGGGTAGCATGTGTGAGTTCTGGACAAAGCGCAGACCCGCTCCGGGAGGCTCGGGTAGAATGTGTGAGTTCTGGACGAAGTGCAGACCCGCTCCGGGAGGCTCGGGGAGAATGTGTGAACTCTGGACGAAGTGGCCCCGCTCCGGGAGGCTCGGGGAAAATGTGTGAGTTCTGGACGAAGTGCAGACCCGCTCCGGGAGGCTCGGGTAGAATGTGTGAACTCTGGACAAAGAGCAGACCCGCTCCGGGAGGCTCGGGTAGAATGTGTGAACTCTGGACGAAGTGGCCCCGCTCCGGGAGACTCGGGTAGAATGTGTGAGTTCTGGACGAAGTGCAGACCCGCTCCGGGAGGCTCGGGCAGCATGTGTGAGTTCTGGACAAAGCGCAGACCCGCTCCGGGAGGCTCGGGAAGAATGTGTGAGTTCTGGACAAAGTGCAGACCCGCTCCGGGAGGCTCGGGGAGAATGTGTGAACTCTGGACAAAGTGCAGACCCGCTCCGGGAGGCTCGGGTAGAATGTGTGAGTTCTGGACGAAGTGGCCCCGCTCCGGGAGGCTCGGGGAGAATGTGTGAGTTCTGGACGAAGTGCAGACCCGCTCCGGGAGGCTCGGGTAGAATGTGTGAGTTCTGGACGAAGTGCAGACCCGCTCCGGGAGGCTCGGGTAGAATGTGTGAACTCTGGACGAAGTGCAGACCCGCTCCGGGAGGCCCGGGTAGAATGTGTGAACTCTGGACGAAGTGCAGACCCGCTCCGGGAGGCTCGGGTAGCATGTGTGAGTTCTGGACAAAGCGCAGACCCGCTCCGGGAGGCTCGGATAGAATGTGTGAGTTCTGGACAAAGTGCAGACCCGCTCCGGGAGGCCCGGGTAGAATGTGTGAACTCTGGACAAAGTGCAGACCCGCTCCGGGAGGCTCGGGTAGAATGTGTGAACTCTGGACGAAGTGGCCCCGCTCCGGGAGGCTCGGGAAGAATGTGTGAACTCTGGACGAAGTGGCCCCGCTCCGGGAGGCTCGGGTAGAATGTGTGAACTCTGGACGAAGTGGCCCCGCTCCGGGAGGCTCGGGGAGAATGTGTGAACTCTGGACGAAGTGGCCCCGCTCCGGGAGGCTCGGGTAGAATGTGTGAGTTCTGGACGAAGTGGCCCCGCTCCGGGAGGCTCGGGTAGAATGTGTGAGTTCTGGACGAAGTGGCCCCGCTCCGGGAGGCTCGGGTAGAATGTGTGAGTTCTGGACGAAGTGCAGACCCGCTCCGGGAGGCCCGGGTAGAATGTGTGAACTCTGGACGAAGTGCAGACCCGCTCCGGGAGGCCCGGGTAGAATGTGTGAACTCTGGACGAAGTGCAGACCCGCTCCGGGAGGCTCGGGGAGAATGTGTGAGTTCTGGACGAAGTGCAGACCCGCTCCGGGAGGCCCGGGTAGAATGTGTGAACTCTGGACGAAGTGGCCCCGCTCCGGGAGGCTCGGGTAGAATGTGTGAACTCTGGACGAAGAGCAGACCCGCTCCGGGAGACTCGGGTAGCATGTGTGAGTTCTGGACAAAGCGCAGACCCGCTCCGGGAGGCTCGGGAAGAATGTGTGAACTCTGGACAAAGTGCAGACCCGCTCCAGGAGGCTCGGGTAGAATGTGTGAGTTCTGGACAAAGCGCAGACCCGCTCCGGGAGGCTCGGGAAGAATGTGTGAACTCTGGACAAAGAGCAGACCCGCTCCGGGAGGCTCGGGTAGAATGTGTGAGTTCTGGACAAAGCGCAGACCCGCTCCGGGAGGCCCGGGTAGAATGTGTGAACTCTGGACAAAGTGCAGACCAGCTCCGGGAGGCCCGGGTAGAATGTGTGAACTCTGGACAAAGTGCAGACCCGCTCCGGGAGGCTCGGGGAGAATGTGTGAGTTCTGGACAAAGCGCAGACCCGCTCCGGGAGGCTCGGGAAGAATGTGTGAACTCTGGACAAAGTGCAGACCCGCTCCGGGAGGCTCGGGAAGAATGTGTGAACTCTGGACGAAGTGGCCCCGCTCCGGGAGGCTCGGGTAGAATGTGTGAACTCTGGACGAAGTGGCCCCGCTCCGGGAGGCTCGGGAAGAATGTGTGAACTCTGGACGAAGTGGCTCCGCTCCGGGAGGCTCGGGTAGAATGTGTGAACTCTGGACGAAGAGCAGACCCGCTCCGGGAGACTCGGGGAGAATGTGTGAACTCTGGACAAAGTGCAGACCCGCTCCGGGAGGCTCGGGTAGAATGTGTGAGTTCTGGACAAAGCGCAGACCCGCTCCGGGAGGCTCGGGGAGAATGTGTGAACTCTGGACAAAGTGCAGACCCGCTCCGGGAGACTCGGGTAGAATGTGTGAACTCTGGACAAAGTGCAGACCCGCTCCGGGAGGCTCGGGTAGAATGTGTGAACTCTGGACAAAGTGCAGACCCGCTCCGGGAGGCTCGGGTAGAATGTGTGAGTTCTGGACAAAGAGCAGACCCGCTCTGGGAGGCTCGGGTAGAATGTGTGAGTTCTGGACAAAGCGCAGACCCGCTCCGGGAGGCTCGGGGAGAATGTGTGAGTTCTGGACAAAGCGCAGACCCGCTCCGGGAGGCTCGGGAAGAATGTGTGAACTCTGGACGAAGAGCAGACCCGCTCCGGGAGGCCCGGGTAGAATGTGTGAACTCTGGACGAAGTGGCCCCGCTCCGGGAGGCTCGGGGAGAATGTGTGAGTTCTGGACGAAGTGGCCCCGCTCCGGGAGGCTCGGGTAGAATGTGTGAACTCTGGACGAAGTGGCCCCGCTCCGGGAGGCTCGGGTAGAATGTGTGAACTCTGGACGAAGTGGCCCCGCTCCGGGAGGCTCGGGTAGAATGTGTGAGTTCTGGACGAAGTGGCCCCGCTCCGGGAGGCTCGGGTAGAATGTGTGAACTCTGGACGAAGTGGCCCCGCTCCGGGAGGCTCGGGTAGAATGTGTGAGTTCTGGACGAAGTGGCCCCGCTCCGGGAGGCCCGGGTAGAATGTGTGAACTCTGGACAAAGTGCAGACCCGCTCCGGGAGGCTCGGGTAGAATGTGTGAACTCTGGACGAAGTGGCCCCGCTCCGGGAGGCTCGGGTAGAATGTGTGAACTCTGGACGAAGTGGCTCCGCTCCGGGAGGCTCGGGGAGAATGTGTGAACTCTGGACGAAGTGGCCCCGCTCCGGGAGGCTCGGGTAGAATGTGTGAACTCTGGACGAAGTGGCCCCGCTCCGGGAGGCTCGGGTAGAATGTGTGAACTCTGGACGAAGTGGCCCCGCTCCGGGAGGCTCGGGTAGAATGTGTGAACTCTGGACGAAGTGCAGACCCGCTCCGGGAGGCCCGGGTAGAATGTGTGAACTCTGGACGAAGTGGCCCCGCTCCGGGAGGCTCGGGTAGAATGTGTGAACTCTGGACGAAGTGGCCCCGCTCCGGGAGGCTCGGGTAGAATGTGTGAACTCTGGACGAAGTGGCCCCGCTCCGGGAGGCTCGGGAAGAATGTGTGAGTTCTGGACGAAGAGCAGACCCGCTCCGGGAGGCTCGGGTAGAATGTGTGAACTCTGGACGAAGTGGCCCCGCTCCGGGAGGCTCGGGAAGAATGTGTGAGTTCTGGACGAAGAGCAGACCCGCTCCGGGAGGCCCGGGTAGAATGTGTGAACTCTGGACGAAGTGGCCCCGCTCCGGGAGGCTCGGGTAGAATGTGTGAGTTCTGGACGAAGTGCAGACCCGCTCCGGGAGGCCCGGGTAGAATGTGTGAACTCTGGACGAAGAGCAGACCCGCTCCGGGAGGCTCGGGTAGAATGTGTGAACTCTGGACGAAGAGCAGACCCGCTCCGGGAGGCTCGGGTAGAATGTGTGAGTTCTGGACGAAGTGGCCCCGCTCCGGGAGGCTCGGGAAGAATGTGTGAACTCTGGACGAAGTGGCTCCGCTCCGGGAGGCTCGGGTAGAATGTGTGAGTTCTGGACGATGTGGCTCCGGGAGCCGTGAGCAGCTGGACTGATACCAGTTAACAACACGCCGGTCATTATTACCATTTAACGCCGGTCATAACGCCGCCGGTCATTATTACCATTTAACGCCGGTCATAACGCCGCCGGTCATTATTACCATTTAACGCCGGTCATAACGCCGCCGGTCATTATTACCATTTAACGCCGGTCATAACGCCGCTGGTCATTATTACCACTTAACGCCGGTCATAACGCCGCCGGTCATTATTACCATTTAACGCCGGTCATAACGCCGCCGGTCATTATTACCACTTAACGCCGGTCATAACGCCGCCGGTCATTATTACCATTTAACGCCGGTCATAACGCCGCCGGTCATTATTACCACTTAACGCCGGTCATAACGCCGCCGGTCATTATGATTCCGCTATCCAGGCGCAGTGGACTGCCGCCCACGCTAGGAAGTGGGACATTGACGGGTATTGTTTGGTTGGTAGAAGCCAGAAGGTGTGTTGTAAATGACTGACTGATTCACCACTGGCTGACCGTGACTGCGGTTTGACTGTGTTATGTGTGGTTACTGGAAGGTGTAATGTGAATGGCTCTGACTGTCGTCGTCCGTGTTATGTATTGTTTGGTTAAAATAATTGATGCACTGTGAATGACTGTGGCTGTGGTTTTACAGTGTTATGGTTTGGTTAGTAGAAGGTGTACTGTGACAGACTCACTGTGGCTGTGGTTGACTCTAGTATGTGTTATGTTGTTGACCCAATGTGTACCGGAGCTGTGAACGACCATCAACATTGCAATCCAGTGCGACGTTAACATTCACTACGTCTTCAACGAATCTCCAGCAGACGGCACCATCTCATTACAGCTTCGCTTAGCAGCTCATCTATACAAATAATGGCATTTATACACAGCTTGAATATAAAATATAAACAACATACAAAAACAAACATATTTAATTCGCCGACGCCCGTCAGAGCGTTCAGAGAATTTCCCAAAACTACCGCCTGTTGTATGCAATATATCAACATCCCGTCCGTTCGTAGGTTTGCTGCTTCTGCGTTATGCCGCTCACCCCCTGTCCGCCCACAATTCAGCCCGCAACCGACTTCGGAGACTGTATAAAGCCGTTATTGGCTGTACTAGAATAGCCGGTTTGGCTGCCGCTTATACCTGCCAGCGCCTCTGCTAGCTCGGTTGCCGGCTTGGCCGCCGCCAGCGGCCGCCGCCGCCATGGTGCGGTTGCAAGATCGTTTGCCAGATCGTTTGCCAGATCGTTTGCCAGATCGTTTGCCAGGTCGTCTGCTGGTGTGCAATGGAGTATGCAGATCTGCGTCCGATGGCTATGGAGGTCGCCGAGTCTGGCACTCGGTCAATGGGACCAGGATTCCCCGTTAGATCAGCAGTTCAGGTGCTAAGGAGGGAGTTGTGTTGTGTGTCAGTGGGCCATCTGCCGTCGGCGGCACGAGTGAGGGATGCAATCATGCTGGCTCTCTGTCTGTCTGTCTGCAGGTGTCCCTATCCCATCTCCTCTCCACATACGCTCTGCTGCTCTCCCGCTCTCCCGCTCTCCCGCTCTCCCGCTCTCCCGCTCTCCCGCTCTCCCGCTCTCCCGCTCTCCCGCTCTCCCGCTCTCCCGCTCTCCGCTCTCCCGCTCTCCCGCTCTCCCGCTCTCCCGCTCTCCCGCTCTCCCGCTCTCCCGCTCTCCCGCTCTCCCGCTCTCCCGCTCTCTCGCTCTCCCGCTCTCCCGCTCTCCCGCTCTCCCGCTCTCCCGCTCTCCCGCTCTCCGCTCTCCGCTCTCCGCTCTCCGCTCTCCGCTCTCCGCTCTCCGCTCTCCGCTCTCCGCTCTCCGCTCTCCGCTCTCCGCTCTCTGCTCTCCGCTCTCCGCTCTCCGCTCTCTGCTCTCCGCTCTCCGCTCTCCGCTCTCCGCTCTCCGCTCTCCGCTCTCCGCTCTCCGCTCTCCGCTCTCCGCTCTCAGCTCTCCGCTCTCCGCTCTCCGCTCTCCGCTCACCGCTCTCCGCTATCCCTCTCTCCCCTTCTCTCCCTCTCTCCCTCTCTCCCTCTCTCCCTCTCTCCCTCTCTCCCTCTCTCCCTCTCTCTCTCCCTCTCTCCCTCTCTCCCTCTCTCCCTCTCTCCCTCTCTCCCTCTCTCCCTCTCTCCCTCTCTCCCTCTCTCCTTCTCTCCTTCTCTCCTTCTCTCCTTCTCTCCTTCTCTCCTTCTCTCCCTCTCTCCCTCTCTCCCTCTCTCCCTCTCTCCCTATCTCCATCTATTCCTCTCTCCCTCTCTCCCTCTCTTCCTCTCTCCCTCTTTCCCTCTCTCCCTCTCTCCATCTCTCCCTCTCTTCGGCTCCCTATTTCTCCCCCTCTCCTCCGCTTTCTTAATCTTGAGCATGTTCAAGAATTAGCTCAGTTTTTCTAGATACACGAACACTATAAAAGGTGACCTATGATTACCACCAAGACAGACCTTTCGATAACACCAATACAGACCTTGCAATAACACTAATACGCACCCTTTTTATAACACTGTCACTGACCTTTCCGTTGACGACGGCCTGAACAGTGACCACCTGGCCTGCCCTGTGGTACTCAGTGACCTCTCCGGGCAGGACATAGCCGACCCCGGGGTCAAACCAGACCAGGTCACCCTGCGAACACACAGAGAGACACGGGTCAAACCTCTCCCCTCTCTCGACAGGGGAATACGCGTCGAAACGTGGCATAGCGCATTTGTCGGAAAGTCTTGATAAACGGTTCAAGAAACATCAGAGTGGTGAGCCGAAGAGGTCATCAAGGTCATCAATATTCAAGTCACTTTGCTGACCGAAAACGAGATTGTGGGAGAATAAAGAAAGCAACTAGGTACATAATGTTTGGGCGTTTCGGACCGCTCGGACCATTGTTCAGCCATTGAGCCGAACGGGAACCGATATGTAACGACTTCGGCGGCACAGCACACCGCCATCTCTGGAGTGTACCGCGCAGCTGAGCTTTTCACTTACGCCGCTAGTGACGCTACTATCGCCAAACGTACCCGCCGACTACCGGTCTTCGTAATTCGAGACGAGATTTATCGTCTTTGAGTCTCGCCGTCTCGACGAGTGCCGAAATCTTTCAGAAAAGCAGTGTCCACTCCTCCTAAATGGGCACGTGGCATCGCCGCATCTGCCTCACAATTTCGCCGAACAAGTGGGAAGATGAGATCTAGAGGATACTCAGCGATGAATGAGGATACTCAGCGACATTTCTCTCCATCCAAGCTTCTCTCCTGGCACCTTCGTCTTCATAATAGTTTCCCTCGGCGACGTGCGTCAACATAACTGGAAGTGCGGCCAAAACTCTCAAGTCACTGACCCCAAGTGTTGTGTCCTCAGTAGTCTGGCTATCCGGCCGTCGCCGTGTTACTTCTTAACTGTTGCAGTCTCATCCACAGCATCGGAGATGCGTTTAATAAATTGACGTAAAAATTGTTGTAATTTTGACTTCATTTCAGTACATAGGTGGGTATCCCAACATGTTACGCACAATATACCGAATACCATCTCCAAATTATTAGAACGTTAAAAATATATACGTGCACGTACTACGGAATTAAATCCCTGCGTTCAATCCCTTCTCCTCAGAGTATGCAGTGTGGCGTTGACATTTTCACCTGGTCTGACGGTAAAAGGGTACCCTGGGGCGCCGTGGCGGCGGCGGCAGCAGCGGTACCGCGCGTGAGAGACGAGACACCGCCGTCCCATCCCATCGTGAGAGAAGAGACACCGCCGTCCCGTCCCATCGTAAGAGAGGAGACACCGCCGTCCCGTCCCATCGTAAGAGAGGAGACACCGCCGTCCCGTCCCATCGTGAGAGAGGAGACACCACCGTCAGACCGCCTGACCACCACGGCAACTCGCCTCGTCCGTCCGTCCCGATGGCTCGCCTCGCACGGCCGTCCGTCCCGACGGTTCGCCTCGCGCGGCCTTCCGTCCCGACGGCTCCCCTCGCACGGCCGTCCGTCCCGACGACTCGCCTGGCACGGCCGTCCCTCCCGACGACTCGCCTCGCGCGGCCGTCTCTCGTCCCGACGGCTCGCCTCGCGCAACCGTCCCGTACCGTCTGTGGGAGGTCCAGCGACGGACTGACAGGAAAAACGACCAAAACTTGCCACCAATGTGATAGCGGAATTGTTGAATTCATCCATGAAACCAAAATTAATAAAGCAGTTAATTATTGGAAACATTCCGACTAGCGATCTTTTGATTCTTTTGATCTAGGGAGACACTATCTAAGTGATGTTTTCCCATCGTTAAAGAAATCGTCTCGGAAGGTGTGTATCAAGTTTGTGTCTATTTTTCCACGCCCGCCAGCCGGCAGTGTTCCCGCAGCAGCACGTGCCGGCGGCGGCAGGCTTTCTCCACGCGGTCTCGACGCCGCGAGCTGCCCCGCCTAGTTCCGGTGCCGCGGGACAGGAGAGACAAGCTATGCGGTCCGCTATTTGCTGAGGAAAGGAAGGGAGTGCTCCACTGTATGTTGAGAAACGGGAGGGGTTGGTCGGCTGTATGTGCTGAGGGAAGGAAGGGGTTGGTCCACTGTATGCTGAGAAACGAAAGGGGTTGGTCCACTGTATGTGCTGAAGGAAGGAAGGGATTGGTCCACTGTATGCTGAGAAACGGAAGGAGTTGGTCCGCTGTATGCGCTGAGGGAAGGAAGGGGTTGGTCCACTGTATGCTGAGAAACGGAAGGAGTTGGTCTGCTGTATGAGCTGAGGGAAGGAAGAGGTTGGCCCACTGAATGCTGAGAAACGGAAGGAGTTGGTCCGCTGTATGTGCTGAGGGAAGGAAGGGGTTGGTCCACTGTATGCTGAGAAACGGAAGGAGTTGGTCCGCTGTATGTGCTGAGGGAAGGAAGGGGTTGGTCCACTGTATGCTGAGCAACGGAAGGGATTGGTCGGCTGTATGTGCTGAGAAACGGAAGGAGTTGGTCCGCTGTATTTGCTGAGGGAAGGAAGGAGTTGGTCCGCTGTATGTGCTGAGGGAAGGAAGGAGTTGGTCCACTGTATGTGCTGAGGGAAGGAAGGGGTTGGTCCGCTGTATGTGCTGAGGGAAGAAAGGGGTTGGTCCACTGTATGCTGAGAAACGGAAGGAGTTGGTCCGCTGTATGTGCTGAGGGAAGGAAGGAGTTGGTCCACTGTATGTGCTGAGGGAAGGAAGGAGTTGGTCCACTGTATGTGCTGAGGGAAGGAAGGGGTTGGTCCACTGTATGCTGAGAAACGGAAGGAGTTGGTCCGCTGTATGTGCTGAGGGAAGGAAGGAGTTGGTCCGCTGTATGTGTTGATGGAAGGAAGGGGTTGGTCCACTGTATGTGCTGAGGGAAGGAAGGGGTTGGTCCACTGTATGCTGAGAAACGGAAGGAGTTGGTCCGCTGTATGTGCTGAGGGAAGGAAGGAGTTGGTCCGCTGTATGTGTTGAGGGAAGGAAGGGGTTGGTCCACTGTATGTGCTGAGGGAAGGAAGGGACTGTGTGCTGTGGTCTGCGATGTATGCTGACTGCTCAGAGGGAGGGGGCAGGGGACACGTGACAAACCTGTGATTCGGTGCATGTGAAAAGCTGAGCTGTTCTTTGTAATTTGCTTGCATTTGAACATTTGGTACGTTTTATATAGACGTTATCGTCAACAGGAAATAATTTATCATATTTATGATTTTGTATTTCAAGACATCACCTGTCAGTGTGTCTTTGTCCGTTTGCGGCATGCATACAATGAACGAATAAAGGCTGTCTTCTGATGCCTCCTGTCAATGCCATGGGTGATGTCACACAAGAGAGCTCACACAACACACATAAGCTCACACAACACACATAATTACAGATAAAGCCATTAGCTAAGGCAGTCATATGGAATATATAATATTGTACCTAATTATTTCATGGAATTCCTACAGCCTGACACGACTCTAGCTTCCACAGCGTGTCGCAGAAAAACTTAAGCGAATGCTAATAGCTGCATGTCTTCTATAATCATATAGAAGCATAATCTTCTCATCGATTGATCCTACTGTTTTTACACCGATGATTATGATGCTGGCTCTCGAAGTAAAAATGTTCTCGTATATTGCATACTAATGAGTGTGTTATTGGTAAACACAGTATATGGTGAGTGTGCCAATACGTTTGGCCATGCAATCGCCCATCAAAACGCTTTTTTCAACGATATTTCTTCAAATCAGCGGAAAGGTAAACATGTTTGTCGGTGGCTGGAGTCGGAGGCTGGATAATGGATTCCTGCAAACAGCCCGGCCGCTCGCTGTGGGTCGACTGTTACTTTGTCGGCCTTGGCAGGAGATTACCGAGTTTGCACAGCTGACTAGCTGCAGGCGCTTCGTTCGCGGCACGGCAGGGGGGCGTGTTTGTGTGACTCAGGAGCTCTTTTGACTGGCTCAGGAGCAGAGCTATTTTGACTGGCTCAGGAGAAGAGCTCTTTTCCTTTGACTGGCTCAGGAGCGAGCTCTTCTGACTGGCTCAGGAGAAGAGTTCTTTTGACTGGCTCAGGAGAAGAGCTCTTTTGACTGGCTCAGGAGAAGAGCTCTTTTGACTGGCTCAGGAGAAGAGCTCTTTTGACTGGCTCAGGAGAAGAGCTCTTTTCTTTTGACTGGCTCAGGAGAAGAGCTCTTTTGACTGGCTCAGGAGAAGAGCTCTTTTCTTTTGACTGGCTCAGGAGAAGAGCTCTTTTCTTTTGACTGGCTCAGGAGAATAGCTCTTTTCTTTTGACTGGCTCAGGAGAATAGCTCTTTTCTTTTGACTGGCTCAGGAGAAGAGCTCTTTTCTTTTGACTGGCTCAGGAGAAGAGCTCTTCTGACTGGCTCCAAGGGCGGATATAAGGAAGGATTGGCCATAGGGGCCATGTCTTCCCCCAAGCTACTGGAATCGGTCGAAAATTAGCACATTCCTGGTTCAAAAGCAAAGCAAAGCCAATTTGATTCAAGAACGTCTGTTTTGAATCACCTGCTAATGCACAAACAGGCAAACTTCGCGACAACTACCTTCGCGTTCTAGAGATGCCAATAGCGCAGAAAACTTTCGTACACACAGCCGAAAGCGACCATTGGCTGTTCCAGCGGCCACCGTGTTTGCTGAAAGTGTCAGCCACTCCGTTGCTAGCTATGAAACCAACTAGTTAGAACACAAAAGCTACTAAAGCTACGGAAGCGCCGGCTTCTTTGCTGGGCGGGAGGCATTTGGGAGCATCCAGTCATATCTGCCCAATGTGATCCCCGAGCCCGAGCCGGTACCTGAACCCCAGCCCGGCCTGTGCCGGCTGCCCGCCGTGACCCGTTGGGCGCTGATGACCGATACCAGTCTGCCGGGCCACACGGGCCGCCGCGCGTGACGTCATCAGTGTGAAGGTCACCCGCATCAGCCGACCGCGACCCCGCCCTCCCCCTCCCGCACCGCTGCCGCCAGCCTCGCTGTGTAACGACACTCCAAATCACAGCCCAGAGGCTCCAGTCGTCAGTCTAAGTCTGCAACCCAGAGCCTCATACATAGTACACAGTCTGCAGTATCACAGTCTACAGTCCATTGTACGCAGTTTATAGTACCACAGCTAACAGTCCATTGCACGCAGTCTACAGTATCACAGTCTACAGTCCATTGTACGCAGTCTACAGTATCACAGTCTACAGTCCATTGTACGCAGTCTACAGTATCACAGTCTACGGTCCATTGTACGCAGTCTCCAGTATCACAGTCTACAGTCCATTGTACGCAGTCTACAGTATCACAGTCCACAGTCCATTGTACGCAGTCTACAGTATCACAGTCTACAGTCCATTGTACGCAGTCTATAGTCAACAATTCGCTGTCGACAGTCCCACGATCGACAGTCCATAGCCCACAGTCCCACAGTCCCATAGCCCACAGTCCCATAGCCCACAGTCTCATAGCCCACAGTCCCATAGCCCACAGTCCCACAGTCCCATAGCCCACAGTTAATAGTCAACGAACAAACTGCAATCGGCACCGCATAATCTACAGTTCACCACCCACAATCGACAATTCATACTCCACAGTCTACAATCTACAGTCCACATTTCATAATCCACAATTCACATTTGACACGCGGCACTTCGCACTGCTGGCCGACAGCCGGCCGATCACATGGCTCACATTTGACACGCGACACTTCGCACTGCTGGCCAACAGCCGGCCGATCACATGGCTCACAAGAAGCCAGACAAATAGCCGCACAGATCAGCCACTCAAGAATCTGGAGTAATTATCATCCCATGGATATCCTCTTAATAGTTTCCCTTTGGCGATGGACGTCCAGAGGCTGTTTGTAATCGGCTCCCGCAGTGGTCAGCTTTCTAGCCGCCGGTGGACGGCAGAGTTGCATCATTCTCAGCAGGAGGACCGCTCCCGCTCACTTTAATGATGGCTCGTTTCTCACACTGCTGTTGGCGGAGGAAGTGGTCTCGCCGTTGCGTCGCCACTGCGTCGCTGGTGTGGCCTGCATGGATCTATTTAGTGATGACGTCACTCATTGGAAGTGGTTCCAACAGCTGACTGCGCTAATGTTAAAGGGAAATAATGACCTTTTGATTTTGTTAGCAACAATTTCTTAGGCTACCGCTATGATTTTACAATTATTTTATTTAAATTTAAGAATTAAATAAAATTATTCCCATATTGAAAGTTGTAAGTTTGGAAAAAATACAAAACAAGTACCTTGTGTACTTCATGAAGGTCATTGACAAATTCTTCCTTCCCTACCAGTATTTGCAAAGCACTCGGCACTGCGCCACAATAGCAAAAGGCGAGGGAAATGCATATTGATACAATATTATTACGTCATAAGTTTCTGAAGTGTCAATTACTATGAAATACAGTGATACAATACCTTTAATAATGATTAACAAGAAAATTCAAACTATTTGAATAAGTTTTTAATTAGCTTTCAACTCAAAATCAGATATATTTTGCAATGCTACACAAGAATGGCACCAGTGACGTCATTGACAAAGCCTGCTGCGGGACTTGGGTATACTAATCAGGAACAACTCGCCACAATGGTAAAGTGCGCCGAGAAGCATGACAATGACTTTGTAAACAAATCGCCGACGCTAAATAGGTCGCCGTCGATGTGCATCGATGAGCTTCCGAATTAATTGCCAGTTTTGTGTTATTGTTTGTTAGCTTTTTTGGGAAAAATTATTATTTTTCATGATAATATAAAGCATAGTGTTATATACAGCCACATACAAATTATACAATACTCCTAATGTTGAAAACAAATGAATCGATTTTCAAAAAATGAGGGTCGCAACCACTAACTATGCCGCCGTTGATGTGCATCGATGAGCTTCCGATTGTATTGCCACTTTTTCCAATCGCTGTTAGTTTTAGAAGATCGCCGGGCATATAATCACAACAAGCAGAACGCACAATATATTCTCCACTCCATTGCGTAAAAAAACAATACGGGAAAAGCCCGCAGTTTGATGAGGACCAAAAGTACTTGCAAGTACCGGTCGTTAAAAGTGTGGAACGCTTATCAACTTTAACTTGAAATATCTTTCGGTGGGAAAGTTTTCATGCAAAATGTGATGAATTTACAATATATTTTGGTCTCGTCTGGCGATTTCAAGTGCTAACTCCATTTTTGTGAAAAAAGGTAATTATTTCCCTTTAAAGGTCATATGGAATATTTTCTTATCTAGATTGTGGGAGAATGGTGTTCGATTATGTGATGAGAAGTTGTTCAATGGGTAATGTGGATTTTTCCTAATTTTTTTTTCACCTAACAAACTAATTTTTCAATGACAAGCCACCTCGAAATTAATTATTTGAGTAGTTATCAGTTCACCTTAACACAATCACATGCCTCCAATGACGTAACCAATTACTTTCCCTTGTTCAATCAAAACTTGGTAAACCATGAAAAAATGTATTGATGGATACAAATGTAACGAAATATAACCTAAAGTTAATAATAATGTACAAATATTGAGGTTACTCGTCACCTAACACCGTAATATGAACTGGAATCAGTCCCACCAAAACCAAAAGCTGACATTGCTTACGTTTTTTGTGAATGTAACACCTGCGCCATAACCGCCTCTTGATATGTAAACGTCAATTGTGAAGTTGCTTGTTTTTACTGAATGCATGTTTTGCGTGATAAAAATGAGGAAAAATCCAAATTACCCATAAAACTAGTTTTCATCACATAATCGAACGCCATACTCCCACACTATAGATAAGTAATAAAATCTTCCCTATGGCCTTTAACATTAGCGCAGTCAGCTGTTGGAACCACTTTCCATCAGTGACGCCACACTAAATAGGTCTATAGGGTCCGGTATAGGTTACCCTGGTCAGGGCCCTACAGGGTACCCTGGTCAGGGTACGGTACAGGTTTCCCTGGTCAGGGTACGGTACAGGTTACCCTGGTCAGAGTACTGTACAGGTTACCCTGGTCAGGGTACGGTACAGGTTACCCTGGTCAGGGTACGGTACAGGTTACCCTGGTCAGGGTACGGTACAGGCTACGGGCGGCGGCGGGCGGCGGTGTCGCGGCGCTACAGTGAAAAACGACACCGGCGCAATATAGTACCGAGGCGGCAGATAGGGTTGTTTTGATTGTATTTATGTATTGCCATTATGAGTTACAGGTTGTTTTTGTTTTTGATTTGTTCCTATTTATTATCATTATCATTACGAGTGTAGGAGAGGCACCTTGTCACAAGCCGACAGAGCTTTTGCGCCAATCCTGAAAATTGCATGTTATCGCCCTTTTATAATACTGAATAAAATGTATTCAACAACAACAACAACCCTGGTCAGGGTACGGTACAGGTTACCCTGGTCAGGGTTCGGTACAGATTATCCTGGTCAGAGTATGGTACAGGTTACCCTGGTCAGGGTACGGTACAGGTTACCCTGGTCAGGGTACGGTACAGGTTACCCTGGTCAGGGTACGGTACAGGGTACCCTGGTCAGGGTACGGTACAGGTTACCCTGGTCAGGGTACGGTACAGATTACCCTGGTCAGAGTACGGTACAGGTTACCCTGGTCAGGGTACGGTGCAGGTTACCCTGGTCCGAGTACGGTACAGGTTACCCTGGTCAGGGTACGGTACAGGTTACCCTGACCAGGGTACGGTACAGGTTACCCTGGCCAGGGTACGGTACAGGTTACCCTGGTCAGGGTACGGTACAAGTTACTCTGGTCAGGGTACGGTACAGGCTACCCTGGTCAGGGTACCCTGGTGAGGGTACGGTACAGGTTACCCTGGTCAGGGTACGGTACAGGTTACCCTGGTCAGGGTACGGTACAGGTTACCCTGGTCAGGGTACGGTACAGGGTACCCTGGTCAGGGTACGATACAGGTTACCCTGGTCAGGGTACGGTACAGGTTACCCTGGTCAGGGTACGGTACAGGTTACTCTGGTCAGGGTACGGTACGTTACAGGTTACCCTGGTCAGGGTGCGGTACAGGTTTCCAGTGAAGAGCAGACACGAACGGTCGGCAGATGAATACGCCGCCCAGTGAAACATTCACTCCTGCAGATAAATCATCTCGCGCTTTCAGGTGAATGGAAAAGACACACAAGATACTGTTACACAACATTACAATTCGCAGATTCAGATAAACCAGCAGATGTTTCATTAGAGCGAAGCCCTCATGAATATATCTGATCATCAAAAACTATTGACGAAATGGCTTCGGTCTTTGCCTTTAATATGGCTGAAAATCTCTCCAATGTTGGCGCATTTTTAATATTTATCTCCTTGGCCGTCCAACCCAGCCGGCACCCAGCCTACCATCTGCTGTACCTCCTCTTCATGGTGGGATAAATGGGCGGCAGTTTTCTCACGCACGACTTCCGGGGCTCGGCTCTAGAAAGGGAGGTGGCGGCAATGGTGGGTGCTGGCTGACGGTGGACAACATCTGGTATATTCGATCTGGTATACGCGGCAACAGATAGTTGTGTAGTCGCACAGTGATTTTATGCTTGTACACACAGAGGCAGACACACATAAACCAAACACTCTTCATCTCAGCATTGTATGAGTGCATGTGTTGCTGGTGTATTGATTTGCATTGCATAGTCTGAATGCCCTCTGCAATGCATAGCACAAATAAATATCAAAATATGCTATCAACCCACAGCAAAGTTACGGGTGAAACCGAAAGTATTTCGCTGTATGCTATCGGTGCTTTGACAGCTTGTTGCTGTGATAGCTCGTCTTTATTTATAATGGGTGACTAGCTAACGATAGGCGGTGCCTCCACTGGCGAGGCCTGGGCATGATGTGCCTTGCATGAGTGAATAGCACTTTCTATAAAATCGCACCGTGTCCGCTGCCCAATACCTCCATTGTCTGGCCTCTCCCTGTATGCGAACATACAGGAAGAAGGAGAGCAAGGGAGGAGAGAGAGGAGGAGAAAGAGTGGGGAGGGAAGGGAAAAAGGGGGAGAAAGGAGAAGAGGGAGGAGAGAAGTAGAGAGGGAGGGGGAGAAGAGTGAGTGAGGAAGGAAGGGAGGGAGAGGGGAGGGGGGAAGGGAGGGAAGGGAAGGGAAGGAGAGAGGAAGGAAGGAGGGGAGGGAGAGAAAGAGAAAAAGAAAGAAAGGAAGAGAGGAGGGAGCGAGCTTGACGCTGATTGGTAATCCCAGGTGCGATGTACAGTTATATCAGGTACCCTAATTGCTGATTGTTGCGCCACTTTCCAACGCCGAGATCGACAGCCAGCTACTCCGCGTCTCCATGGACCCTGACTGACGTTGGAATGGGTGCCCTGAGGCGGATCCTCCTACGGCATAATAGCTTCTCCAGCTACTGTGATTCATAGAGCAGGGAAGACCCAACGATCTTCTAACGGTATACAAACTGATGAGTGGCATTATTGTCCGTTCGCGAGGTAGGCCGTCGGTAAAATGCGGAGCAGTCTTCAGTGATGATGGAGTGCTATTTCGTAATAATGGAAGGGAAGTACTGTGAATCTGGAGACGTCATAAATGTCATACATGACACGGAAATATATTTAGCTGTAATGACTGGTAGTTTCCGATATCACTATAAATTAAGTACTGGATGCAAAATAACCCTAACTGATACCGCCTGCACATTTTCGTTCCGTGTCACCTTTCAGCACTCATCTATAAGAAGGCACTGATTGCATACTATATGGGATTACCAATGCATGCCAGAGCATTCAGAACCCCATCTTCATGCAGGTCACGAGCGTGCAACGTTATTCATTTGCGTTAATTTACGTTATTTACCGCACTGCACAAAGGGCGACATGTCGCCCGGTGCGCGTTTTAGACCCCACAAATCACGCTGTAATTTACGACGAATCAGCGCCAGCCAGCTCTGCAATGTCTCGCACCAGTTGCAGAGATATGTTCAAGCCGGCCTGTGCTTTAGCCTGCCCATGGACTATGTAC
>JAXIVJ010002565.1:0-102500 GCA_036785665.1 Chirona hameri
ACAGAACCGCCAGAACACCGAACAGTGCCGCCGGAGCACCGAGCAGCGGCGCTAGAACACCGAGCCGCGGCGCCAGACAGCGAAGGACGGCGAAAGGGTACGGAACAGTAGCGCCAGACGGCAGCTGGCAGCGCAACGAACAGCGGAGTCAAACAACAATAACAGCGCTGTAACACCTAACAGCGGCGTCACACAGCAACTGACAGCGCCAGAGCACCGGTGCCGTGCGAGTAACATAAAACGTGAGTACGTGTACGTGAGTAACACAAAACATTCCTTTTCCCTCTGGTAAGTGGAGTGGACTTTGCCTCAAGATGCTCCAAATGAATGAGTGGAAAATATTCGTGTCTTCACGAAAGGGTGAAAACTATCAAAACAAACCAAGGTAGGATTTTTAATAGTGCCATATTTTTCCCGATGCAAGCTATGCAGCACAGTTCAGCAGTTCTAACTTAAAATGCGTCACAAAGGTAACGCCTGGTCATGCTGCGCCATACAGGCCGCTCAGTAGTTCCTATACCAGCCCACAGATGTCTCTCAAAGCGGACGTCTGGCACATGCTGTGCCGCACGGCTCAGCAGCTTCTAGTTCAGCCCACAGATGTCTCTCAAAACGGACGCCTGGCACATGCTGTGCCGCACGGCTCAGCAGTTTCTAGTTCAGCCCACAGATGTCTCTCAAAACGGACGCCTGATGCATGCTGTGCCGCACGGCTCAGCAGTTTCTAGTTCAGCCCACAGATGTCTCTCAAAACGGACGCCTGATGCATGCTGTGCCGCACGGCTCAGCAGTTTCTAGTTCAGCCCACAGATGTCTCTCAAAACGGACGCCTGATGCATGCTGTGCCGCACGGCTCAGCAGTTTCTAGTTCAGCCCACAGATGTCTCTCAAACGGACGCCTGATGCATGCTGTGCCGCACGGCTCAGCAGTTTCTAGTTCAGCCCACAGATGTCTCTCAAAACGGACGCCTGATGCATGCTGTGCCGCACGGCTCAGCAGTTTCTAGTTCAGCCCACAGATGTCTCTCAAAACGGACGCCTGATGCATGCTGTGCCGCACGGCTCAGCAGTTTCTAGTTCAGCCCACAGATGTCTCTCAAAACGGACGCCTGATGCATGCTGTGCCGCACGGCTCGGCAGTTTCTAGTTCAGCCCACAGATGTCGCTCAATACGGACGCCTGATGCATGCTGTGCCGCACGGCTCAGCAGTTTCTAGTTCAGCCCACAGATGTCTCTCAAAACGGACGCCTGATGCATGCTGTGCCGCACGGCTCAGCAGTTTCTAGTTCAGCCCACAGATGTCTCTCAAAACGGACGCCTGATGCATGCTGTGCCGCACGGCTCAGCAGTTTCTAGTTCAGCCCACAGATGTCTCTCAAAACGGACGCCTGATGCATGCTGTGCCGCACGGCTCAGCAGTTTCTAGTTCAGCCCACAGATGTCTCTCAAAACGGACGCCTGATGCATGCCATGCCGCACGGCTCAGCAGTTTCTAGTTCAGCCCACAGATGTCTCTCAAAACGGACGCCTGATGCATGCTGTGCCGCACGGCTCAGCAGTTTCTAGTTCAGCCCACAGATGTCTCTCAAAACGGACGCCTGATGCATGCTGTGCCGCACGGCTCAGCAGTTTCTAGTTCAGCCCACAGATGTCTCTCAAAACGGACGCCTGATGCATGCCATGCCGTGCTGGCATGCTATGCTACGTTACGCTACAGTATGTTTTTTGGTAACCCGTAGCTCAAGAAATCGGTCCGCAGCGTAACCGATGCATGTCGCAGCGTACTACCGATAAATATTCAAATAAAGTAACTGCTACCCAACACATTTCGTAGCATAACATCAGGGGCGGCTCCACAGTGGGGGAGGGGGGCAGGGGCCGGCGAACATTGCGCCCCCCCCCCCCAGACATTTCAGGAGGCCCCATAAAAACAAAGGGAGATATCTTGCAAATATACCTAAATACTGAGCAGTTCCAAAATACATAGACAATTAACAATCGGAATTAGTTTTGAGTCGCCCATTAAAATAACAACTGGGAGATGTTTGAGGACTAGGAGACACCTAAAAAGATAAGCGTGACAAGTTCCAAGGAGGCTCTTAAAAGACAATTGAGGAAAACTCCAAGACCAAAAAAAGAGTTTAAAATAGCCCCCAAAGAAATGGCCGACACAAGCACCAAGAAGGCCGCAAAAGAAAGCCGATACAAGCTCCTAAGATGCCCCTAAAAAGACACCAGATATAGGCTCCACAGAGGCCCTTTCGACAATAACTGAGAAAGCTGTTAATGGGATACTTCAGAGGAGGCTTCTAAAAGCACAACTTATTCTGAGGGGACCCCAGGGGCGGAACTTTATATCTCTTTGGGAGGGTCCGAGCCCCCCTCCCCATGCTGAGCTGAGCCCCTAATGGTACTCCGCCCACAGCCACACCCCCCCCCCCCCCCCATATTTTACCAAATGTGTGCCCCTCCAAAATTTCAAGGACTACCCGTACAGATTGTTCTGTTTTTTATTTTTATTTTGCGTATTTCATCATATCAAGATGTGATTCCATCTTAGGAGTATTCCATCTTAGAAGTATACGAGCATTGTGATTCCATTTGCGACTGCTTTTCGATTATGATATAATGGGTAAGTTGGTAGCATGGATCCTCTTCTGCTAACAAGTCCGTAGATACAAGGTTCAAGCGTTCAGATTAGCGAATAGCGGAGGTGGAGCATGACGAATTAGCGATCGGAGTGCTCTATTTAAATGGTGTTCAACGGAATTTGTTGTACATTTATTGTTTGCCTGGAATAAGGCTGATAGTTAATGCAGCTTTTTTGGCTCCCTGGTATTGCAATATCCTAAATATCCAACATCCGTGCTAAAATAATAGTTTGATACGGAGGAACATCGAGGGGATCGAGCCATCAAAGGGCACCGTGTCATCGGAGCCAGGGGGCCTAGGGGTCCATGGCTCTTCCAGGAGGTTAACCGAGGTCGGCCTGAGGGGGCCCTTGGTTGACCTGACGAGCCCTCGGCCAGCCTGAGCGAGCCTCGTTGGGCCTGGAGGGGAGCTCGGTCGACCTGAGGGGGCACTCCGTCGACTTGAGGGAGTCCTTTGTCCACCTGAGGGGGTTCCAGTTGGCCTAAGGAGCCATTGTTTGGCCTGAGGGTTCCCCTGCCGGCCTGAGGGGGGTTTAGTTGGTCTGATCGGCTTGAGGGGCTCTCGGTCGACTAGAGGCCCTCGGTTGGCTTGAGGGAACCTCGGCCGGCTTGAGGGGCCCTTGGTCGGCCTGATGAGCTCTTCTTCAGCTTGGGGAGGCCTCTGTCGGCCTGGAGGGTCCTTGGGCGGCCTGGATGGGAGCTTCGTTGGCCTGAGGGGCCCTCGTTCGACTTTAGGGGCTCTTGGTCAGCTTGAGGGGCCCTCAGTCGGCTTGAGGGAACCTCGGCCGGCTTGAGGGAACCTCGGCCGGCTTGAGGGGGCCCTTGGTCGGCTTGAGGAGCTTTTGTTCGGCCTGAGGGACTCTTTGTCGGCCTGTGGGACCCTTTGTCGGTCTGAGGGGCTCTCAGGCGGTCTGAAGGGGCCATCGGTCTGCCTGAAGGGGCCATCGGTCTGCCTGAGGGGGTCCTCTGACGGCCTTAGGGGGCTCTCGGTCGGCTTGAAGGGCCTTCGGTCGGCTTGGTCGACTTGATAAGGCCCTTTTTATTCGGCATAAGGTGTCTTCGGTCTTCGGTCTTCAGTTTGAGGAGGTGCTTTTTCAGCTTGAGGGGCCCTCAGTTGGCCTGAGGAACCCTTGGTCGGCCTGAGTAGCTCTTGTTCGGTCTGAGGGGACCTCAGCCAGCTTGAAGTGGCTTTTTTCGGTCTGAGGGGTCCTTGGTCGGCCCGAGGGGCTATCAGGCGGCCTGAAGGGGACATCGGTCTGCCTGAGGTGGTCCTTTGACGGCCTTAGGGGGATCTCGGTCGTTTGAAGGGCTCTCGTTCGGCTTGGTCGACTTGATAAAGCCCTTTTACTTCGGCCTAAGGTGCCTTCGGTCAGTTTGAGGTGATTTTTCGGCTTGAGGGGCCTTCGGTTAGCTTGAGGAGGTCTTCGGTTGGCCTGAGGGGCCCTTAGTCGGCCTAAGGGGCCCTCGGTCGGCCTATAGGGGTCCCTAGTGTGCTTGTGGGGCTCTTCTGTCGGCCTTAGGGGGCTCTTGGTCGACTTGAGGGGCCCTTTGTCGGTCTATAGGAGAACTCAGTCGGCCTGAGGGGGCCATCGGTCGGCTTGAGTGGCTCTTGCCAGGCCTGGGCGGTCCCCAGGCTGGTCTTAGAGGCCCATTGTCTAGGCCGAAAAGAAGCCGACGGTCTGAGAGAGCCTCAGTTGGTTTGAGGCCGTATTTTACAGGCCTTAGAGCCTTAGGCTCCTTGTCGTTCTGAAATGACCTTTGTCAGGTCTGAGAGAGTCCTATGCCTGTCTGAGAGGTCTGTTTGCCATTCAGAAAGGACCCTCAATCGTCCCATGGAGGGGGGTGTTTTCCGGCATAAGAGAGCCCTAAGTCCCTAAGAGAGGACCCTCCGATTACTTGAGAGGATCATAGGTCGACCAGAGATGACCACCGTCTGATCTGAGAGGGCCTTACGCTTGTCTAAGAGGGCCATTGTCAGACCTAAGAGGGCCCTGTGCAAGTCTGAGAAAGCTTTCGGTCATTCTGGAGAGCCCTTAAACGGGATGAGAGATCCATTGGTTGGTCGGAAGCAGTCTTGCAGACTCGGAGTCGGAACCTGAGTCTATCGGAGTCGGTAATTTTTGCCGGAGTCGGAGTCAGTTAAATTTTGCCGACTCCGGCTGTCATGTGAAAATTATGTATGAGGAACATGTTGTTCAGATGCATTTTTAATTGGCCACTGATGGCGACAATTTAACATTTTACGGCTTCAAAATTGTGATGCTGTCCTTCAAACAAAAACGAATGATATGACCAGTCAGTGTTTACCTATCAATTTCAGTTAACTAGTAATTTGTCAATTTTAGGGGGTGAAAGAAGGAAATTGGGAAAACAATATTTTTGGTATTTTATCCTGTATGAAACAGATACAATGGTTCCATAATTGTAATAATTGTAATAGTTGTATAATAAGTATATTATATAATAATTATACACTATATATACATATATATAGCATTGCAAATTTAGTTTCAACTTGAGCATTCGGCCGTTGCCCCCCCCCCCCCAACCGATGTAATAAAGTCCCACCACTGGGGGCCCCTATGAAGGCAGTCCTGAAGAATGTTTGACGAGTCCCCTACGAAAATAGCCGGGAAGTCCCCTTCTCAAATTGGGCTTCTGACTTTGGTTTGTCCCTCCCTCCCCCGACACAAATCCGTGGCGCTGGCCAGCAAATCATATGTCGCTGATGGTAATTGGTATCATATATAGACGGCGGATAACCTTATTGTTAAGTTCTACTCTCTTATGGATCGGTGGTTATATTACTGTTACGTTTCTCTGTATATTAGGCGCGGTAGGTATATTATTGATTTAACTCGCCGTTGAGTCTCAGCCAAAAGTTATTAACTGAGGGCAAATATTGCTCCTCAGTCGAGGCGCGTATACTGTTTGTCACACACGTTTTGAAACTCAAAGAAAATAGTTTTGCACAAAAAACGGTGTGGTATTTTTTACCTTCTTTGTGTTTGAATAAAGACCAGACTGGTCATTGATTCGACTCTGATTGAATCGATTGGAATCGTTCAATCAAAATCCCTTGAACCAAAGAAGAATCGATTCACCACCGGATTTGTTTATTCATGAATCATGATTGAATCAAAACCCGCATAGACACAAGGCTGGTTGAATCAAAAAGACTGTGCAATGATATTTCAATGGTGAGTCAAACGTGATTTGATAAGCAAAAAATTGATTCTTTGAATCGGAGATAATAATTTCTCAAAATGGTTATTCATGAATCAAACGGTGACTGAATCATTCATATTCCAAAATGAATCGTGATTGAATCCTTCCAAAAAAGGTGAATCAATAACCAGTCTGATATAGACTATATTTGTACGGCATATTTTAAGTTTAACTTGGTTTCCATCAAACTCGTAGATAGTAACGCCACTGAATTTGCAGTTATATCATAAAGAAAGTCTCGAAATTTGTATCGTTTGAAATTCTTTTTTTTATCAACTTAATCCAAATTTTTGAGGACGGCATTCCGAGATCAGGTCCCGCGCTAAGCACAGCTTATTGTTCAGCTCCTGAGCCCACCATCAGACTTCGCAATTCCTGGTAACCGGCGGAATTTAGAAGCGAAAGTTGTACGTGCCCGACACACCTGGACACGGTCCGCCCCGCCCTCTGACGTCTCCTGACCTTGTACGTGACCGCTTCCCCGGCCGCAGGCCATCCCAATCAGGGGAAAATAGCGATGGCGAGCGTCCAAGTGACTCAAACCCGGCCTGTCACAATGAGTGAGGTCTGAAGCCCAGCGCTCTCCCGTCTGAGCTACAGAGATGGACAAGTTAATCCTGGTTATACTTGGGAGCCTGATAGCTTTACTGGTTTCTGATATATTGCTATTGCGACTGATCGTTAGGAGACGGACAATATTGGCCCGCCAGTCAATGTCGAGTTAGGTGTCATACACCAGCAACAATCCGTAAGAGGAGTCTAGATATAAGTTAAGACTATGACCTTTGCACCAATGATTTTCACTAATGATGTTTTGTGTTACGAATGTCTTCGCAACTGTCTGTCACGAAAGAAATGCATGGCGGCTGGTTGATAGGCAAAGTTAGAAATATGTATGAACAAAGAAATCCCCGTTACCTATTGCCGACTTCCCTGATATATTTTGTATCGTAGTACGTACCATATACGAGTATACCAAGCTACGTTTAATGAGAAATAGCGTAATCGGTAACGTAGCAAAATATAACGTAACGTAATTCGGTAGCGTAGCTTTGGCCCTTTAAACAAACGTAATGTAGCGTAGTTCCGTAGCGTAGCGTAGGGTAGGCCATCACTGGAGCCTGTGCCTCACGGCTCGGCAGTTTCTAGTTCAGCCCACAGATGTCTCTCAAAGCGGACGCCTGGCGCATAATGCTGTGCTGCACGGCTCAGCAGTTTCTAGTTCCGCCCATAGATGTCACTCAATACATACGCCTGATGCATGCTGTGCCGCACGGTTCAGCAGTTTGTAGTTCAGCCCACAGATGTATCTCAAAGCGGACGCCTGGCACATGATGATATCATATATAGATATCATCATGTGATATAGATATCATCATGAAAAAAAATGGCTCAGCAGCTTCTAGTTCAGCCCACAGATGTCTCTCAAAGCGGACGCCTGATGCATGCTGTGTCGCACGGCTCAGTAGTTCCTATTGCAGCCTATAGATGTCTCTCAAAGCGGACGCCTGATCAATGCTGCTCCGCATAGCAGTCTCCCAAAGACGCCTGCAAGTCGATCCAAATCTGTGGAATTTGAGCGGTCTGATACGAGCCGATGCGCTCCACGCGCCTTTCGCCTTCTTATTAACACATAGGTACACCCACAAAAGCTAATTTCGAACGTTAATAATATGGTTGTTTGTACAACTGCGTAGTGTGGCTGACCTTATCGGGTCGATTAAGAGTGGGATAACTCTATGTCTCAATAACCGATAATTTAAGTGTTCTACAAATAATCTATATGGCTTCATTGACGAGGCTCAGCGAGTTTCACCACTTCTCTCTTCGGGCAAGTGTGGACTTTCTCATTAAGGCTCTTGCAGTCTGTTTTTAAAATGTATATGGGAATAGTCCTGTTGGATTATTCTACCATAACGAAAACTATTTGATACTACTCTTTCTTTCATTAGAGGAGTCTTTCTCCTTAGAAATATAATGTGCACAATATTTATTAAAAAAAACGCTTCATTTACATACAAAAGCTATATAGTATAGTGGTGGTTTCAGAAATAACTTGAGATGATCACATCACATTTTAATGAAAATACTGGGAGTATGCGTTTCAGGAGTGTAGGTTCCTTATTCAGTTGGGGGCTTCAGCCCCCCCCCCCCCCCACTTTGACGAAGTGGGTCAAATCCAGGGAGAAATCTACATTTGATGGATTTTTATGGTACTTTAAGCGATGTTTTGCCAGCTCAGCCCCCCCCCCCCCACACTTGTCTGGAGAAGCTACGCCCCTGATGCGCTGTGAGAATCGAATCTTGGAATTAAATTGGGTCGATGGCACGCTTACCTTTATGACTTTGACGGGAACCACTTTAACGATTTTCACCCTCTTGTCTCCGACTTGCACGACATTGTCGCCGTTATCACCGGGAACCGATATCCCTGAACCCATCGTGGTCAGCATCGCCCGGCCTCCCCGGACGTGAGCGGCGAGCGGCGGCCTCTGCCCGCCCACACGGGCACGGCACGCCGGCACACCTTCCCTCTGGCCGCCGCGCGCGGTCCCCGGACCCGGCAGTGAAGCGGCACGGTGCTGACTGAACTGTCCTCAGCCAGCGGCCGTTCTGCCATCCGACACGGCCATCCGCGCCGGCCTTCCTGCGGCCACTGCATCATTAAAGAGGTCGCCGCGGCCCCGGCCTCGGTCCTCCCACGCAACACTACACCAAGGACAACAAGGGAAAAACGCGAAAACAAGACAACCGCCGTGACTGCAGAACGGGCTGTAGTTGGGCTCAATGGTGGCCCAATGCGAGGTCCCGATTCAGTCCAGTGCTCAACTAGTACCTCATTTGAGGCTTTTATTCGCGCACTCACAAGGCATATCTTTGATAGGAATCGGAGAAGCGGCTAGTGCAAACGATAGAGCTCAAATTCAACACAAATAGCGGACTGAAACACGATACCCCGGCAACAGGAGGTGCAACGGCTCAGCAAACTGAAGGAATACATTAGTGAGTGAGAATAATTCACAAAAACGCAGGCGGGAAGTGGTAGAACTGTCGGGACCCGGGTCGGAGAGGAGGCGGCCGACCCGGATCTCGTCGTACCCTGTCGAGATCCGGGTCGGTAAGTGCCACTGGAGAAACTCCGAAACTCCGTCCCCGGTCCCTCCAGTTCAGTCGGTTTGAATCGCTCATCAGGCTATCTGAGCTGCAGCTCAACTGCCGCTCACCTCCGGAGGATTATAGCCATACAGCGGTCTAAATGTCATGTAGGCGTAGCAACTCTCGAAGCTGCCTTATCCTCCACAGAATGACGCCGCGGCTGCTGCTTAGGCGTAATCGCCCCAGGTGAAACTTTAACTGGTTTGCGCTTGTAAAGCTCATCGGGAAATCCCGCCCAAACATGAAAGCGAAAGGAAGCAAGCTTGTGATATGTCACGCCGATAGGAAACACGAATCAAGACAACAGTTTTGTGTTTTGCATGCTTTGCGTTTTGATCCGAAGGTAAAAACATCCCGTTGATCTCGGCACATTCCGAAAACATTATTTGCAGCACTTGTTGACGGTCTTGTCAAGTCGGCTTGTGATCATAAGCGACCATATTATTTGGTGAGCGTTGAAAGCAGACAGTGCTTGCTTGAAAGGGAAATAATGGCCTTTTCCACAAAAATGGAGTTAGCGCTTGAAAATTGGGAGAGGAAACAAACTGATATGTAAATCTACTCACATTAAGCATTCAAATGTCTCGAACCGAAGTTATTTCAATTTGAAACGCTTAAGCGTTCCACGCTGAAAACAACGGTATCGGGAAGTACTTGGCACATATTTTATAGTACTTAAATGCTTTTCCTGCTCGTTCTTGATATATATATTTGAATATAGTTGCCCAATAAATCTGAAATATGCCCTTTCTAAC
Source organism: Chirona hameri (assembly GCA_036785665.1). Classification (NCBI taxonomy): domain Eukaryota; kingdom Metazoa; phylum Arthropoda; class Thecostraca; order Balanomorpha; family Balanidae; genus Chirona; species Chirona hameri. Next base: position 9,792 of record JAXIVJ010002565.1, read on the forward strand.
GTTACTATGGCTTTGTTTTACCTCAAACGTCATTTTTAAATTTATAAAAAGTATTAAAAAACTGCTTTTCACTTTGATCGCCCATACCCTTGGTATTTCGTAGAAACGATTGAAGTTATTGTCAATATTCAACGTTGAACAGATTGAAACAAAAGCACCAGATATGTCGCGCTCCCAATAGTGGAGGGAAAACACCGATCATGAACTACGAAATAATTATATGTACTTGTTTCATAAGTTTTCCAAAAAAAATATTTTCGAAACATAAAAAGCTGTTATTTCATTTTATTTTTATTGAGACTCGATCAATTGAATACCATATTGATTACCATATACATACATGTTGCATAAGAAAATGCAGGAAAATAAATAAAAAGGTCAATATTTCCCTTGAACCAACATGATTAGTTACGCGTCTCATGCTGCTCAGCCCGCCTGCCCCCCTCCCCATCAGAACCACTGTTGATATTTTGAGGAATGCGCGGTTCATTAAAGGGATTATACGTTTTTTTTCTTCTCCAGAATAATTTAGTTGCATAGTAAAACGTACTTATAAAGGTGGTAGAAGTCCCACGGTAGCCACATTTTTCTGGAAATGACCTCTTCTGCACGTAAGGACATTCCAAAGTGCGCGGTGATGCCACCGCGTATTTTCTGCAGGACCGGCTGAGGCAGAGCCAGTCATCTCTTTTATGCTAATAAAAACACCTCACGTATGACATATTTCCGGTAAAATAAGCAATATTTGAAAGAAAATAAACTTGTTTTGTTCCAACGACAGCAGCAGTTACCTAGCTTTCCCATAAAATTCTATATTTTTCATGAATTTTCATGCCAAAAAAAAATAACACGCCACCACCAAATTCTCAACGCTAAAGGCCAGAGAAAAGAAAACCACAAAAACACAAAACCTCAACGAACAGTGGTGTAGTAATACAAAGTCCCGTCAGTTTTGAATTGCATAATAATTTTGTGATCCAGTGTAGGACTTGCAGATAATTCAAAACTCTAAAATTGAGCTTAAGATAAAAGTGGTGGACAGTAGTGCCGATCAAGTACTCGTTATCTGATACTAGTCTCGAAAAACGCCCAAGTTTTAACGCTGATAATTTCTGAAATAATGGACTAAATGAGCATTGAGGTCCCTGTTATATGTCTTAAACGTGTTTAAAGCTCATACAACTGCAAAAGAGTGCATTTACTTTCAGGACGGAAACCCGTATAATCCCTTTAACCCTTATTGTAAAAGCCGCTCTAAGGCCTTGGTTAAACCTAGAAAGGTCCATGGTGTGTTTTGTGAGATGTGAGTGTGCACATATGAAACAATTACGAAAGGCTGATACACGACTATGAAACCTTTGAATAAGTCGAATCTCTTTTAAAACGTTAATTCAGTGACGAGATCCAGAGACGAGCCGTGATAAAAATAGTGCCCAGTATTCGCGTTAAGGGGAAATAATGACCTTTTGATTTTGTTAGCAACAATTTCTTAGGCTACCGCTATGGTTTTAAAATTATTTTATTTAAATTTAAGAATTAAATAAAATTATTCCCAAATTCGAAGTTGTAAGTTTGGGAAAAATACACAACAAGTACCTGGTGTACTTCATGAAGGTCATTGACAAATTCGCCCTTCTCTACCATTGTTTACATCAATTGCGGCATTTTTGGAGGCTCTGTGACATTTCCGATAAAACTGAGCGCTGCTCGGACACACGCTAGTAGCGCTTTCGTTCTCCATGGCAACCAGGCATCAGCCAATCAAAAGCCAGAAAGGGAATACGTTCTGGCTTTTCATTGGCTCACGCCTGGTTGCCATGGAGAACGAAAGCGCTACAAGCAACAACTCGCCACAATGGTTAAGTGCGCCGAGAAGCATGACAATGCTTTGTAACAAATCGCCGACGCTAAATAGGTCGCCGTCGATGTGCATCGATGAGCTTCCGATTTAATTGCCAGTTTTGTGTTATTGTTTGTTAGTTTTTTGGGGGAAAATTATTATTTTTCATGATAATATAAAGCATAGTGTTATATACAGCCACAGACAAATTATACAATACTCCTAATGTTGAAAACAAATTTATTTATTTTAAAAAATTGAGGGTCGCAACCACTAACTATGCCGTCGTTGATATGCATCGATGAGCTTCCGATTTTATTGTCACTTTTTCCAATCGCTGTTAGTTTTAGAAGATCGCCGGGCATATAATCACAACAAGCAGAACGCACAATATATTTTCCACTCCATTGCGTAAAAAAACAATACGGGAAAAGCCCGCAGTTTGATGAGGACCAAAAGTACTTGCAAGTACCGGTCGTTAAAAGTGTGGAACGCTTATCAACTTTAACTTGAAATATCTTTCGGTAGGAAAGTTTTCATGCAAAATGTGATGAATTTACAATATATTTTGGTCTCGTCTGGCGATTTCAAGTGCTAACTCCATTTTTGTGGAAAAAGGTCATTATTTCCCTTTAATTAAGAATACCCGAATACCTGACGAGAAAAATATAACTTGACTGCCCAACAACAGCTATGATTTCCAATCATACCAGTCCATCGGAAAGAAATCGCGGCATTGGCTAGGCATTTTGGGAGAAAGAAGTTACCAAAGATCTAAATTACTGTGAAATCATTTTGCCGATTTCAAATTAAAACAATTGTTTAGAGGACAGTCCACTAAATGTATAGACTTAAACTACATATTTGTGGACTTATGCATTGCACCACCGAGTGTGAGAAGTCAATAACTGCACACGCATTGAAAGCCTAGCTTACTGACCTATAAATAACGAGCAGTGAAAAGGAAGAAGACCGGAAACTTTTCACCAATCATTTCGCGGAACACAGTTTCGTGACTGTGAAAACACCGTACTTGCCACCAACGTGGAAAACTCCGGTAATGGTCACTTGACTGAGAAACTTCCGACAGCATCGCACAATTACTCGCCCACTCTCCATATATCATGCAAAACAAGCGTTAGCTGGATGTTTGAGTGTTGAGAGAGCTGCCAAAGTTTCCAGGAGGTTCCGTCTCGACTACTCCCACTCAGGAGTACAAAACAAATAGCCCCACACCCAGTGGAAGTAGCAGTCAAATGTAATTAGCAAGTCCCAGACCCAGACCATTTGGTGTCCAGTATCCGAATCAGGGCATATTTTAAGGATTTGCGTCACTGCGTCCCAAATGAGAAAAGGGCACACCCTGTTGTCGGAAAGGGCACCCTAGGTAGCTGAAAAGGGCATTGTGCGCACAGGTTTTTGGACACTGGGAGTGGGAGACAGTGGGAGACACTGGGTTTTTGGGAGGAACAGCAGACAAGTTTTTTTTTGGTCAAAACCAACCAATTCCTTTAAAATTCCAAGCAGAGAGGAAATGTTTGTATGGCCCCATGTAATCCATCTTCCAAATCTTATTTCGACAGACGGCTTCTACATATGGTAATGATTCTCTAAAAGCCGCCTTAACCCTCGCTAGTGCAGGAAAGGGGCGATGCCACCCCTCGGTTTTTCGTAAATAACTAGCATTTCGTTTGATGCTACTCTTATTGGTAGAGGGTCATCCTACATACCTCCAAATAAGATAGAGGATCACAAGCGGTTCCCGCTTGCTTCGCTGTCCGAAGAGGCGACGTTGTTGGCGTCGGTTGTGCCGTGTCTGGTGATGACAACAAAATGTGTTCTTTAGAGGAAAATTTCATGAAATAAAGTCAAAGGTTAAGTAACTTATTTGGGGTTACACTAAATCGTTCGAAAATTACATTTATCAACATGTGATCCGTCAAAAGGGAGTGCGTTTCAAGCGCAGTATGTTCTTCGAGAATAGTTACTTCGGAACCAATATTCGGTGGCTATTGCAAGCTTTACCAACCCGAATTACGCCGACCAAAATAGGTATTACAACATTTTATTAAAACTTTATTTATAACTTTCTTGTTTGTAAATAAACGTAAATTTTGGGTAGATATTGGTCAGAAATGACTGCGCTTCACCGCTGTATAACTTATATCGTTCAACACCCTCAGGCTTTGACGGCATGGCGCTGTAATCAGGAAAGGAATAAATACAAAATTGTTCAACTTTATATCCCATGTCGATTTGAATGCATAAATACTGATCGGTAAGTTTCAGCTTTACATGCATCTTTCAACATGCAAGCCGGTACATTTGTCTACACAATTGCACATGATTCATCGCTTTACATGCGATAGGTTCCGAGTACTGACATTAAAGGGATATTGCCACCTCCGGAGGATTTCTAAAACGCAACTTAAATGAATGGTGGGGATCAACAATCGTGTATGCTCAAGCTCAAACTTGCTCCTGCAGCACCTAAAGCAGTGTATCGGCAATTTTTTTTATGACTCCAAAACGTTGGTCCCAGCTGTGCTCAGTACTATATTAATAATGGCCGCTCTCGTCCAGTTTGGCTGTGAAATTGGCGCCCGCCCAAAGCTGAAGCGTCCGAATTCGCCGAAACTTGACCTAGAAAAGTATATCTGTGTTACAAGGTATTGGACACGAATCTCCTACGGCCCCAAAGTCGAGCCATAGCCATTTTTGCTGTTTTATTCATGTTTTATTATGAAAGAGGCTATGGTTGTTGAAAATATAATTAACTGTATACGCATTTTAATTTTAAAGTGCATTGACGGAATGATGATGTTGAGTTTACAATATTCAAAAGCAAATCATAGTCCGCAAAGAAGTGATTCTGAATATTAATGAGGCGACTCCAATTTTACGAATGTGTGCCAATCATGAGCGGTACGAATGTATTTTTTTTTATATCTAATAGGGGGAGTTTCGGGAGCCAAATTTTGCATGTGAAATCGGAGACGCTTAATCTACCGATACACACCAAAAACTCCATATTGCCTCCGAGGTGGCAATATCCCTTTAATCGTGAACAACGTTGTAAAACCATGATATGTAAATTATTTCGCTACTTACTTTGCACGCGCCACGCGCTGATCGCCGACCCACATTGCATACGCCAGCCGGTTCATTTCTCTACACGTCTGTGTTTATCCCGTGCCGATCGGACTCTAAATTACCGATATATCGACGTGGGATTGCATCCATGTTTTCCGGGTTTTTTTCTTCTCGCATTTAACACACATTTCGCACGGGTTTGTCTGTATGTTAAACCAATGTAAAAATATGCCCCCTTCTGGCGCTTGCTGTGACCGACTCAGACATCGGAGCGACTTGATATTTTTGCAGTAGATCGTCACAAAGCTTGAAACTGTCGTGTGTGCAAATTTCACCGTCATCGGTGCTGCCGTCTGTGCATCAGTGTGCTGTGCGTGTGGCTAACGAAATGAGGACACATACACAGACGTCTTCTAATTCACTAAATTTGTAGCGCGTGAGTGTGTGTTGTGTGTTGTGTGTTGTGTGTTGTGTGTTGTGTGTCGTGTGTCGTGTGCTGTGTGCTGTGTGCTGTGTGTCGTGTGTCGTGTGTCGTGTGTCGTGTGTCGTGTGTCATGTGTCGTGTGTCGTGTGTGGTGCGTGTATGCGTGTGTGCGTGTGTGCGTGTGTGCGTGTGGGCGTGTGGGCGTGTGCGCGTGTGCGCGTGTGCGCGTGTGCGCGTGTGCGCGTGTGCGCGTGTGCGCGTGTGCGCGTGTGCGCGTGTGCGCGCGTGTGTGTGTGTGTGTGTGTGTGTGTGTGTGTGTGTGTGTGTGTGTGTGTGTGTGTGTGTGTGTGTGTGTGTGTGTGTGTGTGTGTGTGTGTATGTGTGTGTGTGTGTGTGTGTGTGTGTGTGTGTGTGTGTGTGTGTGTGTGTGTGTGTGTGTGTGTGTGTGTGTGTGTGTGTGTGTGTGTATGTGTGTGTGTGTGTGTGTGTGTGTGTGTGTGTGTGTGTGTGTGTGTGTGTGTGTGTGTGTGTGTGTGTGTGTGTGTGTGTGTGTGTGTGTGTGTGTGTGTGTGTGTGTGTGTGTGTGTGTGTGTGTGTGTGTGTGTGTGTGTGTGTGTGTGTGTGTGTGTGTGTGTGTGTGTGTGTGTGTGTGTGTGTGTGTGTGTGTGTGTGTGTGTATTTGTGTGTGTCCTCATTTCTCTAAGGACATGCACAAAGGTCTTATGCTAGTCTGAAAGGGCCTTTGCCAGACCTCGGAGAGTCCGATGCCGGTCTGAGAGGGCCCTCAGGGCACCAGAAAGCAAGGTCATCAGGGTACCGGAAGGGCACAGGGCAGCGGGCAGCGCAAAAGACAGGACAGGACGCAGGGCACCGGGCAGGGCACCGGGCAGGGCACCGGGCAGGGCACCGGGCAGGGCACCGGGAAGGGCACCGGGCAGGGCACCGGGCAGGGCATCGGGCAGGGCACCGGGCAGGGCACCGGGCAGGGCACCGGGCAGGGCACCGGGCAGGGCACCGGGCAGGGCACCGGGCAGGGCACAGTGCAGGACAGGACACAGGACACAGGACACAGGACACAGGACACAGGACACAGGATACAGGACACAGGACACCGGACACAGGACACAGGACACAGGACACAGGACAGGGCACAGTGCAGGACAGGACACAGGACACAAGACACAGGACAGGACACAGGACAGGACACAGGACAGGACACAGGACAGGACACAGGACAGGACACAGGACAGGACACATGACAGGACACAGGACAGGACACAGGACAGGACACAGGACAGTACACAGGACAGGACACAGGACACAGGACAGGACACAGGGCAGGACACAGGACAGGACACAGGACAGGACACAGGACAGGACACAGGACAGGACACAGGACAGGACACAGGACAGGGCGCAGGGCAGTGCGCAGGGCAGGGCGCAGGGCAGGGCACAGGGCAGGGCACAGGGCAGGGCACAGGGCAGGGCACAGGGCAGGGCACAGGGCAGGGCACAGGGCAGGGCACAGGGCAGGGCACAGGGCAGGGCACAGGGCAGGGCACAGGGCAGGGCACAGGGCAGGGCACAGGGCAGGGCACAGGGCAGGGCACAGGGCAGGGCACAGGGCAGGGCACAGGGCAGGGCACAGGGCAGGGCACAGGACAGGGCACAGGGCAGGGCACAGGGCAGGGCACAGGGCAGGGCACAGGGCAGGGCACAGGGCAGGGCACAGGGCAGGGCACAGGGCAGGGCACAGGGCAGGGCACAGGGCAGGGCACAGGGCAGGGCACAGGGCAGGGCACAGGGCAGGGCACAGGGCAGGGCACAGGGCAGGGCACAGGGCAGGGCACAGGGCAGGGCACAGGGCAGGGCACAGGGCAGGGCACAGGGCAGGGCACAAGGCCGGGGACAGGGCGCAGGACCAGAACAAGACGATTCCGGGACAGGATAGCGGCAAGACAGTGGCACTTCGGTTTTCATACTTTGCTCGTTGCTTTTAGTTATCAGGGGCACATTTCACCTCTGGGACGCATTGGTCCAAAATCGGAATGGGCTGCGTCCCGAGGGATGGCGTCCCGAGGGATGGGGATGCGTCCCGAGGGGAGGGCGCACAGTTAGGATTGGTCAGCCTTTCCAAAATAAAGTCATCAACAGGAAGCTATCAACTAAAAGGGAGTCCATGGCAACGAAAGTGCATTTAGCTGGAAAACACTTGCAGTGGTATTGGCTGGGATTCCGAATCTTTCAGCTATTTGCTGAGCTTGACATTCTCCTCACTGTCTGAGAGCGTTATGATGCATGTATCAGATTGATTAGCTGCGTAGTGCGTATGCTGGCTTGCGCTTGTTTGCAACTTCTTAACTTTTGCAGAATACAAAGCAGCTTCATTCAATTTCTCTGCACAATATCAGAGCAAAGCTAATACAAAATACAAATCAATGAGATAGCAAATTGAAGCGGTCAACAGCAGGGAAACAAAGAAAAACACTATTTTGAACTCAGAAACGTCCGACAGTTTAGCCCAAAGGAAAAGACGACGTTATTTTGAGCTTCCTATAAGAACATGCATTATTATGTTGTAGGATGATAATTAAAATCCTACAACAAAAAACATTAATCTTTTGATGGTACACAACGATATATAATCCAAAATGCATCCGATTCTGAGCATCCTATACTCTGCCGCCTGTTCATCATGCCATCCGATCGCTAAAGCATCGCTTCACTGGCTAATATTGCCACCAGTGCTGTGTTCAGACCGAGCACCTTGGCCGTTACCACCCAGCTCACTGTGGTTTGCCGCCGCCGCCTCTGGCGCCCACCATGGGCCCTCCTCCTCTTCTCCCTCCTCCCTCCTCCCCCCCCCCCCCCCCCCCCCCCCCCCCCCCCTCGGCCGTCAGTCGGCCACGAGAGTCGGCCGCAGCACACGACCCTCCCGACCCAGCCGGAAAAGTCAACCTAGCGAACCCGCCGGCGGCGTCAGCTCAGACGCTCGCCTCGTAAATAAGAGGCTCGCTCTTTTGTTTATGGCATGCCTACATGGTGTTCTATAGTGACGCTGATACCTGAGTGAACAAAGCAGAACTGCATGTTTTATGTACAAAATGATGTATGCACCACAAATTCCCTATCACGATCCATCTCTTTTAAACATTTCCTGTTATGAACCGAAATAGGAGCCTAGTAAAATGATACATCGTCTAAAATAAAGTTGTCTAAAATTGTAGCGCCCGGTAACAATATTAGGTACTTTAGATAGGTCTTTGTGCGTAAGTTTGAAATCGTGTATTATGGAGTGAGACAATGAAGCCCACAATTACCACAATTACCAGTCATTCATTTACCTGTGTGAAGTGTTTTCCGACGGGTCGGACGAACTTGTAGTGTCGCAGCGCCAGCTCGTTACCGAGCAGCTGAGCCGAAATATCGCGACGGAGCAGGTTCAGGTTGGAGTCGGGGTGCGCCCTGGCGGACAGAAGGTGAACTTCAGTTTTTCCGAGTCCCCGTTACAAGACAGCGTGGTGCGACAGCCGACGTTAGTTATATAACACCCAGGTGGCCAGCGAAATAGCCCAGTGGACGCAAGGCACTTGACCTTTGCCTGCAAACCAGGTCACACCGAAATAGACTGCCGCTGGGTATACTGGCACCGGAAGACGCGAGGCATAAAAGTCGAGGCCGTTCGACATTGCAGTGACTCTTTTCAATCGGTAATGATTTTGTATAGTGATGCTGATACCAACGATCTTTGATACTGATACGATTTTTGATTTTTTCAACGATTTTTGATACTGATAAATCTAAAGCAGTGAAATACAGGCGAAAAACTGCATACACATCCCCATCTAAAGCGAGATAAGGAATACATATCAGAATCAGACTGATATAAATGGAAAGCATTTTGACGCCTTCCCATAAAGTATCTTTATCAACAATGCCTATTTTGTTATACATATGCCACATCACGCGAATAACATGTCATCGAAGTACAGGTCAGGAACCACAACACGCATATTGAAGTCCCAACTGTGCATTTGTTTGAATAACGAAATAAGGCACGCGGCACTTGTATGCTGACATCACGTCAGTATACATAATTAATTCCAATTTGTAAGTCAAGTACGCAATCTGTCATCAGTTGACATTTTACGCTAACAAATGTTGCATGAATTTCTTTAATTACCGCATAGCCGAATGCAAATGACAGGTTGTATAAATACAGTGCGTGCTGTTTTCATACTACTGTTGATACTTCACAGTGGCGGATCCAGGGGGGCGTAGAGGCTGAAGCCCCTGCCTTAGAAAACGGCGCCCTTGGGCACCGCGACGCCGTTCTTGCAAAGGATTTGCCGGCGCCGAAGGCGCCGCAGCGTTCTCGGGAGGCCGCCAGGGCGCCCTTGTGTCTACCGACAGCGTCGCAGCACTCTTGAAAGGCACCCTTGCACCTTCAGAAGACAGCTTGCCGCCCTCACAACGCATTATGCCGCCCTCAGAAGGTACATCGCCGCCCTCGGAAGGCATTATGCCGCCCTCGAAAGGCATCATGCCGCCCTCGGAAAACATCGTGTCGCCCTCGGAAAACATCGTGTCACCCTCGGAAGACATTTTGCCGCCCTCGGAGTGCATTATGCCGCCCTCGGAAGATGTCTTGTCGCCCTCTGAAGGCATCTTGCCGCCCTCAGAGCACATTATGCCGCCCTCAGAGTGAAATATGCCGCCCTCGGAAGGCATCTTGCCGCCCTCAGAGCGCATTATGCCGCCCTCGGAAATAATCATGTCGCCCTCGGAAAACATTTCCCCGCCCTCGGAAGACATTTTGCCGCCCTCAGAGTCCATTATGCCGCCTTCGGAGTTCGAAAGACGTCTTGCCACCCTCAGAAGGCATCTTGCTACCCTCGGAAGGTATCATACCGCCCCCGAATGGCACCTTGCCGGCCCGAAAGCGATGCGGTGTCCCGGCGCACTCAGAATGATGGCACCCTGACGCCTTCAGCTTCTCTCCGACGGCGACCGGGCAACCGTGACCTTCGAAACCAATAACACGCTTTTGCCCCCTCCCCCACTCCCGATAGCGCTCTGGATGGCGCCTACGAAGAGGCCTGGACCCCATGAAATAACCGTGACACTTCTTTAAATATACCTGGCGAGGCGTTGAAGGTTCTGACGTATTGAACCTTTCACTATCGGGGCGCCCAAAAATAGCTTGGATGAATGTCCAATGTCCATGATATCCACAGCTCCACAGAAACGTTTGCAGCGTCCGTCACCGATTTTTACGCAATTTAGTCCTAAGGACTAAGGTCAAAACGAACCTCCTGCTTTAAAAAAAAAATCAGGTCCATTTTTAACTTACTGGTCTCCTTTAAGATCAAATTCAAGGTCAAACGACGGGGAACGCTGTAGCGCCCAAAGTTACCGTCCGATCGCGACAAATTGGTCTCAAACGATTCCTTGTGTCAAACGATTCAAACGATTCCATTTCCAGAATGACAAGCATTCTTAGAGTTGTGCCCCGTGACCTTCAAGTTAGCGCCCAAAGTTGGGCGTAACAGCGTTCCCCGTCCTTTGACTATGAAGGTCACGAGGAACAAATTTACTCTAAGAATACTTGCCATCCTGGAAATGGGCACGGGGCATCGTTTGAGACCATTTGTGTTGCAATCGGAGGCAAACTTTGGGCGCTACAGCGTCCCCCGTCCTTGGACATTGAATTTGACCTTGAAGGAGACGTGTAAGGTCAAAATGGACCTGATTCTGGGAAACAGGTGGTTCGATTTGATCTGGAGACCAAATGTCGTAAAAATCGGTGAACGACGCTGAAAACGTTATATAATCCCTTGGATTGGCGCGACCCCTTGGATTGGCGCGAATAAGAACGACTCAACTGTCGTAACACAAGATTTTGTTCCTTGTTTATCCACGTATGCAACTTAGTTTCCCGATGTTGCGACAATATAATTGTTTGCTTCTCTGGGCTAGATGTAGTTAGCCCGGAGTATACAAAATCATGTAAATCTTGTGAATCATGTGAACCTACGTATATCCGCAGTCGGACCTTCGATCATGCCACCAGACATGCAAAAGAGTCCCGCGCCCCGCGGTGGTATTCAGCCGAACTGGGGGGGGGGGGGCATATTTTGCCACCTCGTTATCTTCCGAACCAATAACCGCAGTGAGACACGCAAGGGAGCAATTGAAAGCTCTCAATGAGACGCACGTAAAACGTACGTGAAATGTTCAAAATAAGGTCACATGTCAGGTCGTCAGGTGAAATGTAAAAATCGAGGTATTTTGGTTAATTTGCTATACTTTCCATTTAAAGCCTTATATTGCGACTATTATGGCACAAAGTGCTCTCAGAGGCATAATACATCTTTAGCATAAGGGAAATTGATATTGTAAGCAAAGGTCAAGCCGTCAAGGGTAGGTCAGAAAATATAACTAGTGGCAAAAGGTCTACGAAAGTCATGCAACACATGTGTATGGGTTATTTTACACGTATAATTTGATAGTAGTAGCCAATTTTACACCCTGTCCCCATATAATAGCCCTTAGGCGAAGTTCAGGTCAAGGTCAGGTTGCATAAGGTCAAAATTTGAAATCGATTAAGCATAAATAAAAAGTCATGTTTCTAGACCAGTTTTGTCTAATAAATACAGTGGCGACATTTATATGCCTGTATCTGGTAATTAAAAGCCATAAAATGCAATTTCAACAAATTACATCATGAGTTAATCATACTTGGGAGCCATAAGTCTGTCAAAAATAAATATTTTTCTTTGAAATTTGGTGTGATAATCGTGCATACTTGGTTATATATTTGGTTATATATCCAATATATATTCTGTTTTTATAACTTTTAAAATTTACACTTCGTGAGATTTTCCCTAAACAATTTTTTTCTTTTTTCTTTTTGGGTCAAAAGCTAACGAAAATGCAAATCTGAGATAGCCATTTTGAAGAAAATTAAATTTTCTTTCATTTGATTTGTTGGCAATTTGCTTTACAACTCGATTTTCTACGGTTTTTCAAACATTTATCGTTTTTCCACCAAAAATGGCATTACCTGACGTCACTAAAACGTCATTATCTTACAAACTACTTCACTAATTTGAATGACATCAGTTGGGCAAACTACGGGGAGGCGATATAAAAAATGGATCGATAAAAAATTAGGTCGTGACGTCATCAAAATGGGCGGAGGATTTATTTATAAGGATTAATTTTATGGGAGATCCCTTATAAGGAGATCCGATCTAAAAATCGATTGTTTTCCTGACATTCGCACCTTCAAACACCCTATCACCCCTCAAAAACTGCCCATCACCCCTGGATTTTTTTTTCAGTTGAAACTGCACGGATCGCTCCATCGTATTTTATTGTACTTGTATGATCAGATCCCTGCTTTGCCAGATATGGCCAAAGTAAGAGTCGGCGATCTCAATTTCGGCACTCGCAGCAGCCTCAGCGATCTAAATTTTGATTCGCCACCTGACTTCACGATCTAAAATTAGATTAGCCGGCTGACGACCGATCTAAAAAAAAAAAATGCACGCTGTGGTCGTTGCGTCACGGAATCAATATTTAGATCGTCATTTACAGCGGAATAAGGGCAATTGCCGAATCTGGTCACATTTATTATTCCGATATATTGATGGACATGTTCTCTAACACTTTTTTAACCTCCGAGTATGCGTAGTTACTCCGAATTGGCCTAATGACATAGGCTTCACAGTCTGATACTTCATGTATGCCCAAATATGGGCATAACAAAATCTAAAAATTGATTGATCAATTTTGTATCGCCTCTCTGTAGTTTGCCCAACTGACATGTTGAGAGAAGACGTAAAATGGATGCAACTTAAGGTATGGAACGTTCCACGTCAATATCTATCATAGTTTTCAAGATATTGAGAAAATCCGGGAGGGGGCAGATTCTGCTTCCCCCAGGGGGATGCGGGTTAACCCGCGAGTTACTGGGGTATATTTCATAACGCGACTTACTGGGGGGGGGGCTATTTTTGCCCCCCCCCCCCCCCCCCCTCTGATCTCCGGAACTACTGGACCGAATGTAAAAATTAAAACGGCATTCGATAGCCCTGGGAAATTTATCGAGGAAACATAATATTGTTGACCTCAGGGTCACCGATGACGTCACAGGTCAGGTCAAGTACAAAATGTGTGACCGTGTCAAATGGTCTCGATGGATGAAATTGTCGCGCAAAATTGCGATATTAAACGCATAAGCTGTCGATAAATCGGTATGATTCGTGTGTCTGACACTTCTAAGTACCTTTCTAAGCTGTTTATCACCTTGGGTCAGGTCAAGGTCATCCGAGGTCACGAGGTCAAACTGCAGATTACGGTCATTAGGCGTTGTAACACATGTGTATGGGGTTTTTTCGTCTAGAACGCGAAAAATGACCTTAGAACATTGTTTGTTCCATATAAATAGAAGTAAAAAGCAAAAATGGAAATGCGTTTTTTATGCATAGTAATGCTGTGAGAAGTGGTCGATTTTTGACATTTAAAGGTCATAACTCGGCCATTTTTAAAGATATCGACTTTAAATTTGGTACACATATTCACCGCATACGTCTCAATCACATGTATTCTGGTTTTTTGATAATTTGGATTTTTCTTGAAAATTTTGTTTAAAAAAAAATGGATTTCTCAAAATTTTGAATTTAAAAGAAACTCAAAAATACGAGATAGCGGTGTGATAGCCCGGTCTATTGTCAGTAATTTGATTTAAACAATTTAGTTTCTCTTAAATATCGTAACTGTGACAGCGTTTTCCGCAAACCATTATTTTGTAACAAAAACCGAAGAACATGACGTCACTCTGACGTCATTTCCGGGTGGTGACCTATCATAGCCTCATATTTTGCCGTTTGCCAACATGTGTAGAATTGATGTGAGAGAAGGTACTGCAAGTTTGGTGATGATACTGGTGTTCGTTTAGGAGTAATGCAAAATAACGGGAGGGGGGGGCAAAAAATACCCCCCCCCCCCCCCCAGTAACTCGCGGGTTAAGGAAGAGGCATATTTTACCCGTTTAATTGACATATTGGATTGGCGTCCCTCTGGACCATGCCGCCCCTGCCACCGAGAAAATATACCGCCCTCGGGCCTGAAGCCCCCTGCCTTAGAAAATCCTGGATCCGCCACTGAATTACTTCACGAACGAAAATATGAACCAACCTAAACAATCGATCTAACCTGACACTATCACAGATTGCGTGGAACTTGTGAAGTGTCAGAAACGTAATGGATTCCAAAAAACGATCCCGAACGCAAGATCACTACGAAATGAAACTATCGATACTGGACTCAACCAGATCCCGAAGGTTGCAGGGGCCATACTCAGAAAGTTGCAGGGGTTAAAAATGCATAGAACTCCACGGAGCATCTGACTCTAGTGAATTCCTCGATGAAATTCAATTACGGATTCAGGATTACATGATTTCCGTGTTCTCAGTTACAAATATCTGAAAGGACCCCATGACACAAAGTCGATGTGAAATTACGAAACTTAACGCTGGATCTGATGGATATCTTGACCAATTTAAGAAAGCACAAAATCCGTATGGATCTCTTGACACATCTCTAAGCCGGACCCAGGATGGCAGTGGTCAGTGGATTCGGGATCCAGATGCTTGGGATAGCATCCCAGGGGCGGATCCAGAAAATTTTAAAGGGGGATCATCAATTGCAGTGGTGCCCCAACCTATACCCAAATCTGAGAAGTCAACGGATTTGGTCCACTATATTTTGAGGGTGCCCCTATTTCAGCATTTTGTTTTAAGTTGACAAAACGTTGGCTATAGGTATTTTAAATATCAGTCGTACCCTTTCTATCATTTAGTGCCGCGGATGGTGCTAAAATATATAATTTGTACAGTCAAGGGCGGCCCCAGACGGCTGATGCAGAATTGACCAAGAGGGTAGTCAAGGTTCGTGACCAGGAGAGGGGGGTAGCCGTTTTTTTTACTAGTAGTAAATTGTATGCATGCGATAGCAGTGTACCATATTGCTTTGTGTCTCGAGCGGACTTCAAAAATGTTCTTGAACTAAACAAAATAGGCAGGATTTTGCGAAGGGAAAATTTGTCACAAAGGCTCAACTACAAATGGTATTTACGCAAAATAGACACCCATACAACTATTTTGTGCCGCGAAGCAGCGGGAAATTTTTGTCTCTTAATTTTGCACCATTTCTGCATAAAATAGGTGGTTTTTTAAAGCAATTTGATGGGGGCACCAGGGCATTGGTGCCCCGACTCCCCATCCTCATGGATGCAAGGGGGCACGGTGCCCGGTGCCCCCCCCCCCCTGTTCCACCGTCTATGGAAGCGGATCCCGACTCCCGAGGGCCCTCAGGGCCCGTCGAGTCCGATACGTTGTTGCCTCTGGTATAAAGGCACGTTGGTGCCCTTTCGTAGCCCAAGGGACAGGAGGCATGAAGGGACATTTTTTGCATAATTTAGCAATTCTAATTTAGCATCATTTCGCGATAAAAATATTTCCAGCGACTAATGCCTGTGATTTCATGGCGGCACCAGGCCATTATTTCCCCCTCCTGGATTCAAGGCTTCAAGGATTCAAGGTGCTCCGGTACCTCCCCTCGCCCCACAGTGCCACCTACCGGCACGGTGGTGCCCTGGTACACCGGCGCCGTCGTGGCCCTGGTAGGCCGGCGCGGTAGTGGCATTGGTACACCGGCGTGGTGGTGCCCCTAGTACACCGGCGCGGTGGTGCCGCTGGTGCACCGGCGCGGTGGTGCCCCTGGTACGCCGGTGGTGCCCCTGGTACGCCGGTGGTGCCCCTGATACACTGGTGGTGCCCCTGGTACACCGGCGCAGTGGTACCCTTGGTTCAAAGAACACTGAAAATGATGTGCGCTGCGTAGCGGCGCAGCATTTTTTGTTTTACTTTGGATTTTGTGTTGAATGTTTTGCTTTATTTAGGATTTTTGCTTCATTTTTGCTTTATTTTTTCTTTATTTTGGGGTTTTGGTGGTGCCCCGTGGCGGTGGTGCCCCTGGTGCCACTGGTGCCCACGGCGCAGCGGTGCCCTTTTACGACCCAAGGGGGATGGGTCATGACCCCCGTGACCCCCCCCCCTGGATCCGCCACTGTATCATCCTGGGGTCAGTTTTCCTTTTGGGCGGTTGAATTAGCGCACACGTCTGGTAAGTGCACTGAATCAGTTTATCAGCTTAGGTAGACGTTCTGCTGAAGACGTGGGAAGATGTTGCAACGTCATTGACGGTGTCTAACCAAATCAGTTTGTGTCGGTTTTAGGAACATTTCCGGGGATCAGCCTACCTCCTACTGTCCCTGACACCGCCCCTGGTCCGTCGGGTTCGTGCGCCGCGTGCCGCTGTCACGGCCGTTTGTGGCGACACAGTGTACACGGATCGACCATCTACACACGTTACAGCGGAACTGGGAGAGGCTGGCACCAATAGAGCGCGCGATCACAAACAAAAAACACAACATACAAAAACGTGCAAGTGCTACCGTCGGGACCACAACTAGAGGATGGCATGCAGCGTGACGTGTTGGGACGCATGTAAAAAAGACACTTGGCGCCGGCGACAGGCATCGAACCTCGCCGAATTCTTACTAGCATACAAAGTGTCATGCTAAAGCTTACAATAAAGGGTTGGTGAAGAACGCAGAGCTGCGAGGAAGTGGCTGCTATGCCTCGGCGTTTGTAAATAACAGCAGTATCCAGGCGCGGATCTAGCCCCCCCCCCCCCCCCCTGCGAGCCCGGGTCGCGCCAATGTCGCGCCAATGTCGCGCTAATGTCGCGCCCGCCAAGCGCGCCCGTAGGGCGCAACTTTTTGTATGTGACGCCACCACCCCCCCCCCCCCCTTCCCCTCTCCCCCTGACCGGATTCCTGAATCCGCGCCTGGTATCATAACGGTTTCACCGAACACATTTGGACATGGTATCAGAGTCACACGAGTATGGTACGTATATAATTTATTGACAAATGCCAAACCAATTTCAGCCGTGACGGGTCAATAGCTGGCCGGGGTTTAATTTTCCTTCGGGTGCAGCGTACGTGCTTACAGCATGGAACGTTACATTGCTTATTTACATAAATATGGGCCAGACACCGGGCCTGTGCTCACATGCAAGGAATGAGCAAGACCTGTGACCTTGACCCCGTAATGCATTTAAAAGCCAGTTAGCAAACAACTCAACATGCTTCCCTGCTAGGGCGATCAATATAGACAGTAATGTTTTCGAACATAACACCCAAGGGGTAGGAGAAGAACAGAATACTTCCGAGTTGGCAGGCATTCTCGGAGCACGTCAATACTGAACTAAAACATGATGGCAAAGTCGTCGTCAATGAGGTGATTAATTTTCATCGGCGCCTCTTGACTGGGTGATAGGTTACAATGTTCAGCTGGGCAGTGCAGTCCATCATGTGGGTGATAGGTTACAATGTTCAGCTGGGCAGTGCAGTCCATCATCGGCGCCTCTTGACTGGGTGATAGGTTACAATGTTCAGCTGGGCAGTGCAGTCCATCATGTGGGTGATAGGTTACAATGTTCAGCTGGGCAGTGCAGTCCATCATCGGCGCCTCTTGACTGGGTGATGGTTACAATGTTCAGCTGGGCAGTGCAGTCCATCATCGGCGCCTCTTGACTGGGTGATAGGTTACAATGTTCAGCTGGGCAGTGCAGTCCATCATGTGGGTGATAGGTTACAATGTTCAGCTGGGCAGTGCAGTCCATCATCGGCGCCTCTTGACTGGGTGATGGTTACAATGTTCAGCTGGGCAGTGCAGTCCATCATCGGCGCCTCTTGACTGGGTGATAGGTTACAATGTTCAGCTGGGCAGTGCAGTCCATCATGTGGGTGATAGGTTACAATGTTCAGCTGGGCAGTGCAGTCCATCATGGAGAGTACTGGGTGATAGGTTACAATGTTCAGCTGGGCAGTGCAGTCCATCATCGGCGCCTCTTGACTGGGTGATAGGTTACAATGTTCAGCTGGGCAGTGCAGTCCATCATGTGGGTGATAGGTTACAATGTTCAGCTGGGCAGTGCAGTCCATCATGGAGAGTACTGGGTGATAGGTTACAATGTTCAGCTGGGCAGTGCAGTCCATCATCGGCGCCTCTTGACTGGGTGATAGGTTACAATGTTCAGCTGGGCAGTGCAGTCCATCATGTGGGTGATAGGTTACAATGTTCAGCTGGGCAGTGCAGTCCATCATGGAGAGTACTGGGTGATAGGTTACAATGTTCAGCTGGGCAGTGCAGTCCATCATGGAGAGTACTGGGTGATAGGTTACAATGTTCAGCTGGGCAGTGCAGTCCATCATGGAGAGTACCAGCGCTACCGGCATTACCAGCACTGCCGTACCAGCGTTACCGGCATTACCAGCACTGCCGTACCAGCGTTACCGGCATTACCAGCACTGCCGTACCAGCGTTACCGGCATTACCAGCACTGCCGTACCAGCGTTACCGGCATTACCAGCACTGCCGTACCAGCGTTACCGGCATTACCAGCACTGCCGTACCAGCGTTACCGGCATTACCAGCACTGCCGTACCAGCGCTACCGGCATTACCAGCACTGCCGTACCAGCGTTACCGGCATTACCAGCACTGCCGTACCAGCGTTACCGGCATTACCAGCACTGCCGTACCAGCGTTACCGGCATTACCAGCACTGCCGTACCAATGTTACCGGCATTACCAGCACTGCCGTACCAGCGCTACACGCATTACCAGCACTGCCGTACCAGCGCTACACGCATTACCAGCGCTACACGCATTACCAGCGCTGCCGTACCAGCGCTACACGCATTACCAGCGCTACACGCATTACCAGCGCTGCCCTACCAGCGCTACCGGCATTACCACCACTGCCGTACCAGCGTTACCGGCATTACCAGCGCTGCCGTACCAGCGTCACACGCATTACCAGCACTGCCGTACCAGCGCTACCGGCATTACCAGCGCTGCCGTACCAGCGTTACACGCATTACCAGCACTGCCGTACCAGCACTACCGGCATTACCAGCGCTGCCGTACCAGCGTTACACGCATTACCAGCACTGCGGTACCAGCGTTACCGGCATTACCAGCACTGCCATACCAGCGTTACCGGCATTACCAGCGCTGCCGTACCAGCGTTACCGGCATTACCAGCACTGCCTTACCAGCGCTACACGCATTACCAGCACTGTCGTACCAGCGCTACACGCATTACCAGCGCTACACGCATTACCAGCGCTGCCGTACCAGCGCTACACGCATTACCAGCGCTGCCGTACCAGCGCTACCAGCATTACCAGCACTGCCGTACCAGCGTTACCAGTATTACCAGCACTGCCGTACCAGCGTTACCAGCATTACCAGCACTGCCGTACCAGCGTTACCAGCATTACCAGGACTGCCGTACCAGCGTTACCAGTATTACCAGCGCTGCCGTACCAGCGTTACACGCATTACCAGCACTGCCGTACCAGCGTTACCGGCATTACCAGCACTGCCGTACCAGCTCGTACCAGCGTTACCCACGCCGCCAGTGAGCCATTTCAGAACAAAGTATCAGCCAGATGGCATGTATGGAGTGTATGTGTGCGCGCCCATGCCTTGGTGCCGGTCCTGGACCCGGGAGGGTCAGTTCAATCCGGCCTTGGTGCCGGTCCTGGATCGGGGCGGGTCAGTTCAATCCGGCCTTGGTGCCGGTCCTGGACCCGGGAGGGTCAGTTCAATCCGGCCTTGGTGCCGGTCCTGGACCGGGGCGGGTCAGTTCAATCCGGCCTTGGTGCCGGTCCTGGACCCGGGAGGGTCAGTTCAGTCCGGCCTTGGTGGCGGTCCTGGACCGGGGCGGGTCAGTTCAATCCGGCCTTGGTGCCGGTCCTGGACCCGGGAGGGTCAGTTCAATCCGGCCTTGGTGCCGGTCCTGGATCCGGGAGGGTCAGTTCAATCCGGCCTTGGTGCCGGTCCTGGACCCGGGAGGGTCAGTTCAATCCGTCATTGGTGCCGGTCCTGGACCCGGGAGGGTCAGTTCAATCCGGCCTTGGTGCCGGTCCTGGATCCGGGAGGGTCAGTTCAATCCGGCCTTGGTGCCGGTCCTGGACCCGGGAGGGTCAGTTCAATCCGTCCTTGGTGCCGGCCCTGGACCCGGGAGGGTCAGTTCAATCCGGCCTTGGTGCCGGCCCTGGACCCGGGAGGGTCAGTTCAATCCGGCCTTGGTGCCGGCCCTGGACCCGGGAGGGTCAGTTCAATCCGGCCTTGGTGCCGGCCCTGGACCCGGGAGGGTCAGTTCAATCCGGCCTTGGTGCCGGTCCTGGACCCGGGAGGGTCAGTTCAATCCGGCCTTGGTGCCGGCCCTGGACCCGGGAGGGTCAGTTCAATCCGGCCTTGGTGCCGGTCCTGGACCCGGGAGGGTCAGTTCAATCCGGCCTTGGTGCCGGTCCTGGACCCGCGAGGGTCAGTTCAATCCGGCCTTGGTGCCGGCCCTGGACCCGGGCGGGTCAGTTCAATCGATTATCGCCCCATTCCTCGGCTGCGGCGCCGCCCCTGCTCTGCTGACCCGTGCCGGCCGTGTGACCTCAATGTCGTGAGTCGGTTCCCGGCCACCGTGACCCTCCGAGCTTCGGTTCCCGGCCACCGTGACCCTCCGAGCATCGGTTCCCGGCCACCGTGACCCTCCGGACCTCGGTTCCCGGCCGCCGTGACCCTCCGAGCCTTGGTTCCCGGCCACCGTGACCCTCCGATCATCGGTTCCCGGCCATCGTGACCCTCCGAGCATCGGTTCCCGGCCACCGTGACCCTCCGAGCATCGGTTCCCGGCCATCGTGACCCTCCGAGCCTCGGTTCCCGGTCACCGTGACCCTCCGAGCCTCGGTTCCCGGTCACCGTGACCCTCCGAGCCTCGGTTCCCGGCCACCGTGACCCTTCGAGGCTCGGTTCCCGGCCACCGTGACCCTCCGAGCCTCGGTTCCCGGCCACCGTGACCCTACGAGTCTCGGTTCCCGGCCACCGTGACCCTACGAGCCTCGGTTCCCGGCCACCGTGACCCTCCGGGCCTCGGTTACCGGCCACCGTGACCCTCCGAGCCTCGGTTCCCGGCCACCGTGACCCTACGAGCCTCGGTTCCCGGCCACCGTGACCCTCCGAGCCTCGGTTCCCGGCCACCGTGACCCTCCGGGCCGGCAGCTCCCCCGGCAACCATCGATTGCAGACGCCCCGCTGAAGCGTCACAAACTCGCCAGAATGGCAAACGTATACCTTCGCAGTGGCACGGACGACAGACAGACGGTGGTCTGACCCAAGGCCAGGGGCGGATCCAGAAAATCTTCAAGGGAGGTCATCAATTGCAGTGGTGCCCCTACATATACCCAAATCTGAAAACTCAACGGATTTGGTCCACTATATTTTGAGGGTGCCCCTATTTCAGCTTGTTTTTATTGACAACGTTGGCTATAGGTATTTGCAATAGCAGTCGTGCCCTTTCTATCATTTAAAGTGCCGAGGATGGTGCTAAAATATATTATTTGTACAGTCAAGGGCGGCCCCAGACAGCTGATGAAGAATTGACCAAGAGGGAAGTCGAGGTTCGTGACCGGGGGGGGGGGGGGTTGGAAGTCGTTTTTTTACCAGCAGTAAATCTATGCATGCGATAAACTATTATTACGCTGCGAATTGGCGCCAAAATTTGAGGTTTTGAGCAGGTTGGAGAACTAATTTTTGCTATTGGAACCAGCATGCAGGGTCAAAACGAGGAAATATGTCTGGAGCAAAAGGTGGGACATGTTGCCCCCCATTTAAGACCAAAGGTGGGGCCATGGCTTCCATAACCCCCCCCCCCCCCCCCCCCCCCTGCAGCTGCCAGTGTGTACAGTCTATATTATACCCTTTTGTAGGTACTGGAAAAGAACACTGATTGATTTGCGCCGCGTAGCGGCGCGGAATTTTTTGCTTTATTTCGTTTTCGTCTGAATAACTAGGCCCTAAAAAATCGAAAGGTATGCATAATCTATATGTATCAGCCCAAGGGGGCCCTCAGGGCCCCTCGAGTCCGATACGTTGTTGCCTCTGGTATAAAAGCACGTTGGTGCCCCTCCATAGCCCAAGGGACGGGAGGCATGAAGAGACATTTTGGGAGGCATGAAGGGACATTTTTTGGCATAATTTAGCAATTTTAATTTAGCATCATGTCGCGATTTTTGTTTTCCAGTGGCCAATGCTTGTGATTTCATGGCGGCACCACACCATTGTTTTCCCTCCTGGATTAAAAGAGGCTCAGTGCCCCGGTGTCTCCCCTCGCCCCACAGTGCCGCTTACCGTCACGATGGTGGTGCACCTGGCACACCGACGCGGTGGTGCCCCTGGTACACCGGAGCGGTGGTGCTGCACCTGGCACACCGGCGCGGTGGTGGTGCACCTGGCACACCGGCGCGGTGGTGCCCCTGGTGGTGCCCTTGGTTCAAAGAACACTTAATTATTTGCGCCGCGTAGCGGCGAGGATTTTTTTGCTTTATTTTGGTGTTGCCCCTGGTGCCCCGGCGTGGTGGTGCCCCCACGGCACGGTTGTGCCCCTACGGCGCGGCGCGGTGGTGCCCCATGGCCCAAGGGGGGGGGGGGGGGTCATGACCCCCGTGACCCCCCCCCCCCTGGATCCGCCACTGTCCAAGGCCCTATATACTAGGTACAGTCACGAGGCGAAGGTTGGCTATATGTCTTTCCCCTGTTATGACGTCACGTCAGGTGCTACTTGACGTGGCCAGTTTTGTAGACTAACTAGGCTTTGGAGGCCAAAGCATCAAATTGGGCGCAAATAGAAATGACATTTTTATATCCTTTGAAAACAAAATTGTCTAGTAAAACGATCAGGATTGCAAAATATTGCCTGTCAAAAAGGGACAATTTTCTACCATTCTCTACCGCCCCTGCACAATCTACCAGTATTTGACGTCACACGAAGGATTTGGCAGTAATATGGCCGACCAATGGCGGCTATGGAGAAGACACCCTCCTGGTCTGACCGGCACCATGGATGGACTACTTGGTTACATTGGGTTAAAAATGTTTGAAGGTAGCGTGCTATTTCGCAATTTATTACTTCTTCTTTCATGGAAATTCCATGGAAATGCTAAATAAGTGGCTAAATAAGTCGCCAACTTCGATGATGATAATGGCTTACGGGCGCCGCCACGGTTAGTGATATATGGCGCTCATTCTCAAACTTCACTGATGTTTAAAACTATACACACATGTTGATCATTTACGCTATCTAGAGCAGCGCAACGATGTATAACTAATAGTGTTTCTCAAGGATTATGTTAATCACATTCGCATTCGATTTCATTTACGTGCATTTGAATGGCAATGGAGGGAATACACTATCAGAGATTCCATCTGTAAGTGCAGTATAAGTATAGGAGTCCATATTTTCCCATCTAGTCAGTAATTGTATGGTAAGCTACGATCATAGCCATAAATACAAGTTGCCACACTTCACAGACAAATTACCAGGTGGTTGAGTCGGTTATCGATTAAACGTTTCACTAGCTAAGTTTGCGAATCATAGATAATGCTAAGTATGGTAAGTATGGTATTAATTTGAAGAAACGACTAATAAGCGACGATGGTGGCAAGATTCCATTCATCTATAGTTTTAGTTCAAAAGCATGTCGACACAAATTTATCTCAATATTTACTTAGGATGATGAAATTTACTATCTTTACTCACTCATCATGAGGAGTGAAAAGCTCGTCCAACCAATGTGAGAAGGCGAAAAGGTGGGAAGAACAACTAAGACTAACCCAACCGGAGAAAAGGTTCGAACCGTATGCAACATATAAAGTAAGATTTAACATAGATATAAAGTAATATCAATTACGCACAAGTCATGTATGCAAGTAAAAATTTCAAAACTTTTCAGTTTTGTGGTATACAAAATATGCAAATTTCACCAGCGCTGACAGGCAATTGAAGTACAGCGAAAATAAAAACATCCTCTCCATTTGGCCACTTGTATGATACAGCGGCATAGTCCAACGCTACTGTCACACAGTAGTGAATACAGCTGAACTTGTGACAAGCTGTTGCTATTACACAGCATACAGCAGTCAACACCCCAGCTGAACCTCTGACAAGCTCCGTCAACGTCGCCGATGCCACCCCAGTCGATCGCCTTGAACCAGGCGCTGTTTTACGACACCTGTCCGAGCCGCGCGGAAAACACACCGCCGCCGGGGGAGGGGAGCGCGTGACCCGAGTGGCGACCGATGTCCCGGCCGATTGAGTAAACTGCGGCCGGACAGCGGACAGACAGCGGACAGACAGCGGCCGGACAGCGGCCGGACAGCGGACGGACAGCGGACAGACAGCGGGCGGACAGCGGACGGACAGCGGACAGACAGCGGACAGACAGCGGACAGACAGCGGACGGACAGCAGCCGGACAGCGGCCAGACAGCGGCCGTACAGCGCCTGTGTGAGCCGCCGCTCACCGCTCCCAGGCCACCAGGTGCGTGCCGCGGCCGTGGCTGCGTGACCGGTCAAAACAGGGTCAGCGCGGGAGGTCTGGCTCCGGCGCCGGAGACCTGCCATCGACCGCCGGTCGCCGGCTGATGGTCTGATGCCGTGAAGACATCACAATACCGATGAATGACGCTATCGGGTCAACATCGCGGCGCCTATTTACTCAGAACCGGCGCGCCTGTGTGTGGAGGTCGGCGGCCGGCAAATGTCGCCACCTTCGTGGAGGTCACCCGGTTCCTATAGGCAATTGGATGATTGGCATTCCGGAAAATGTGGGAGAATGCCACGAAAGGTGTCGACATTTATTTCAGCAGGCAGTGCTTAATGGGGTTATGGCGTGTCCTTGACTTGATAAAGCCGTGTCTCTCACCTGACGAAGCCCAGTGAGAATGTATCGCGTCTCTCACCTGACGAAGCCCAGTGAGAATGTATCGCGTCTCTCACCTGACGAAGCTCAGTGAGAATGTATCGCGTCTCTCACCTGACGAAGCCCAGTGAGAATGTATCGCGTCTCTCACCGGACGAAGCCCAGTGAGAATGTATCGCTTCTCTCACCTGACGAAGCCCAGTGAGAATGTATCGCTTCTCTCACCTGACGAAGCCCAGTGAGAATGTATCGCGTCTCTCACCTG
This sequence comes from Chirona hameri, assembly GCA_036785665.1. NCBI lineage: Eukaryota > Metazoa > Arthropoda > Thecostraca > Balanomorpha > Balanidae > Chirona > Chirona hameri. The sequence continues at coordinate 35,315 of JAXIVJ010002565.1, forward strand.
ACGAAGCCCAGTGAGAATGTATCGCGTCTCTCACCGGACGAAGCCCAGTGAGACTGTATCGCGTCTCTCACCGTACAAAGCCCAGTGAGAATGTATCGCTTCTCTCACCTGACGAAGCCCAGTGAGAATGTATCGCTTCTCTCACCTGACGAAGCCCAGTGAGAATGTATCGCGTCTCTCACCGGACAAAGCCCAGTGAGAATGTATCGCGTCTCTCACCGGACAAAGCCCAGTAAGAATTATCGCTTCTCTCACCTGACGAAGCCCAGTGAGAATGCTGAATGTATCGCGTCTCTCACCTGCCGAAGCCCAGTGAGAATGTATCGCGTCTCTCACCTGACGAAGCCCAGTGAGAATTATCGCGTCTCTCACCGGGCAAAGCCCAGTGAGAATGTATCGCTTCTCTCACCTGACGAAGCCCAGTGAGAATGTATCGCGTCTCTCACCTGGCAAAGCCCAGTGAGAATGTATCGCGTCTCTCACCGGACAAAGCCCAGTGAGAATGTATCGCGTCTCTCACCGGACAAAGCCCAGTGAAAATGTATCGCGTCTCTCACCTGACGAATCCCAGTGAGATTGTGTCGCGTCTCTCACCGGACGAAGCCCAGTGAGAATGTATCGCGTCTCTCACTGGACAAAGCCCAGTGAGAATGTATCGCGTCTCTCACCTGACGAAGCCCAGTGAGAATGTATCGCGTCTCTCACCGGACAAAGCCCAGTGAGAATGTATCGCTTCTCTCACCGGACAAAGCCCAGTGAGAATGTATCGCTTCTCTCACCTGACGAAGCCCAGTGAGAATGTATCGCGTCTCTCACCGGACAAAGCCCAGTGAGAATGTATCGCTTCTCTCACCGGACAAAGCTCAGTGAGAATGTATCGCGTCTCTCACCGGACGAAGCCCAGTAAGAATGTATCGCGTCTCTCACCGGACAAAGCCCAGTGAGAATGTATCGCGTCTCTCACCTGACGAAGCCCAGTGAGAATGTATCGCTTCTCTCACCTGACGAAGCCCAGTGAGAATGTATCGCGTCTCTCACCTGACAATGCCAGTGAGATTGTGCCGCGTCTCTCACCTGACGAAGCCCAGTGAGATTGTGTCGTGCTTTGATGTCCGCTCGGCGAGCCGTCTGGGTGCTGACCACTTTTCCCTCGGCACCAGGTACACGTGTAGGTCAGCCATCTGGAACGCAGCACGCACAGCATTAATCGATTACAAAATTAGTTTACCCTTAAAGCGATTTTCAACCGTGCCCGTCGTTAATGTCATTTAGCGCTTATTTGTCCCTACCATGCATGACCCGCTTTATAAGAGTATGTTTGACGCGTGAGGATGTACAAAGACAAACAGAATCTCACTGAAGTGTTCAAACAACACCCCCATGATCGCTTAGCAAGACCGCAAGTGTAAAGATGTTTCGAAAGAACGCATTGTGTCGAAAACAAAGAAGCAAGCTAACTAGGCAATATGCTATCATTCAGATCAAACGGTGGACTGTGGCATGCTCTTTAAAGCTGTAACATACGTCAATAATAAATGTTATGGTTTTACGTTTGTTTCACTGCAATCCTAGGAAATTCCTGAGGAAACCCACAGAGGGCGATCCAAATTAGCAGCAAATGAACTGCTAGTCACTACAACTTTAGAGGTGAAATCAGCAGTTTTTATCTATATAAAATATTATTATAGATGTTTGCAATAACTGGCATTCAGTTCCGGAGCTTAACGACGCGTAAACAGAACCTGATATTGCACTATACTTGTCTAAGGCAGTGATAAATTGTAACCTAGTGTGATAAGCGCTTGGTGAACACGACAGGGAATAGTGAAAGGAATTATATGAGTATTGCAAAATCGAAAATCTCCTGCACAATGATGGATGTTGTCGAAAAAAAGACTTCTGCAAAGGATCGCATGCTCAATAGGAGCGTACACAGACGAGGCGGCAACAGATACCTACAGCATATTAACATCCTTCAAGGACTTTGATAGTAGCCGTCTTCACGACGGATTATTGTGCGAAACTTTTAAAGGGAAATAATGACCTTTTGATTTTGTTAGCAACAATTGCTTAGGCTACTGTTATGGTTTTAAAATTATTTTATTTAAATTTAAGAATTAAATATAATTATTCCCAAATTCAAAGTTGTAAGTTTGGAAAAAATACAAAACAAGTACCCTGTGTACTTCATGAAGGTCATTGACAAATTCGTCCTTCCCTACCATTGTTTACAACGAGTGCAGCATTTTTTGAGGCTCTGTGACGTTTCCGATCAAACTGATCCGTGAAGCAATCCGTGAAGCATCCGTGATGCATGACTGACTATCAGTGTAAGTCATGAATAACAACAACATGCAAACTATACCAACTCGAATGAAATAAGGGCGGAATGATTTGAACCCCAGGCAAGCAAGTATTCGCAAAGCACTCGGCACTGCGCCACAATAGCAAAAGGAGAGGGAAAGCATATTGGATACAATATTAATACGTCATAAGTTTCTGAAGTGTCAACTACTATGAAATATAGTGATAAAATACATTTAATAATGATTAACAAGAAAATTCAAACTTAAAAACAATAATTTGAATAAGTCTTTAATTAGCTTTCAACTCAAAATCAGATATATTTTGCAATGCTACACAAGAATGGCACCAGTGACGTCATTAACCAAGCAAGCTACGGGACTTGGGTATACTAATCAGGAACAACTCGCCACAATGGTTAAGTGCGCCGAGAAGCATGACAATGACTTTGTAAACAAATCGCCGACGCTAAATAGGTCGCCGTCGATGTGCATCGATGAGCTTCGGATTTAATTGCCAGTTTTGTGTTATTGTTTGCTATTTTTGGGGGACAAATTATTATTTTTCATGATAATATAAAGCATAGTGTTATCCACAGCCACATACAAATTATACAAAATTCCTAATGTTGAAAACAAATGAATCGATTTTCACAAATTGAGGGTCGCAACCACTAACTATGCCGCCGTTGATGTGCTTCGATGAGCTTCCGATTTTATTGCCACTTTTTCCAATCGCTGTTAGTTTTAGAAGATCGCCGGGCATATAATCACAACAAGCAGAACGCACAATATATTTTCCACTCCATTGCGTAAAAAAGCAATACGGGAAAAGCCCGCAGTTTGATGAGGACCAAAAGTACTTGCAAGTACCGATCGGTAAAAGTGTGGAACGCTTATCAACTATAACTTGAAATATCTTTCGGTAGGAAAGTTTTCATGCAAAATGTGATGAATTTACAATCTATTTTGGCCTCGTCTGGCGATTTCAAGTGCTAACTCCATTTTTGTGGGAAAAGGGTCATTATTTCCCTTTAAAACTTCTAAAAATATTTTGAAAAGTTTCGACGATCCATTCCTCAGTTCTACACAACTTTTACATGCGATTTTTGTCTTGAAATGTCCCTCAGAATTTTGTAATATGTTGGTAAAAATATAATATGTTGACAAAATTGCGGTTTGATGGTAATTAGCAAGATAAGTAATGAATGATTCAGAAACATTATGTGGCGTTTGACGCTATTGGACGCAATAGACTCGCCCGCACAGTCTATTGCGTCCAATAGCGTCCAATATCCGGCGGTCGGGCGGTGCGGCTTGGCTTTGTCCATGTACGTGCGGCTCGCGGGTCGGAAGCGGCGGCGAATCGATGCTGGCACATCACTGCGCATGCACAGAGAGACCTATGATCCATGACGCTGCCAGATATAGTAACTAGTATGACGGTATGCTAAACTGAACGAATGGACTCTAGACGCATATTTTCTTTAAAAACGGCCAATTTTGTATCATAAACTTGTTATGACCTCAATACATGTTTCCGTAACTATTGAATAGTGATAATATCGCCTAAATCAGTCATTTAATTTCTTGGAATGTATAATATAGGTACTAAGACTTTAATACCAAAACTTTTTAAAGCATTTCAGAACTTTTCAGAATCTTTTCAGCGCAATAATCCTTCGTGAAAACGGCTAGTGCCAACCCAAAGCCCGGATAAGAAGTATGGAGTTGAGTCAGTTATGGAAGCAGGCATTTTTTCATACCAAAACAGTTATTGAACCACCCCATCGTTGTCAAGGCAACCAGCCACTCATACTAGACGCATTGTGTTAGCGACAGTGTTTTTGCACGTTTACCTAGCGTGGTGCCATTGCCATTCAGCTAGACCCAGCCATTCAGTCGGGCGGTACAACAGGTCAAGAAACGCAACAACAAAACGCGCTTTCCGGGACAAAAAGGCAATGTTGGATGTGCCTTCCCTACTGCCACTAATACAATACCATTAAAAATGCGAATTGCATCGAACAATCTCTGTTATTTGTTCACCGGACAGCATAATTGTTCAATAACAATACACCCGAAAGTGATATAAAAACCTTCGACAATTTGCGGAAGGGTTCGCAGATTAAGTTTTCATACAGCAGTAGCATAAAGCGTCCAGGGAACCAATCGTCTCACTGTTGTGTTAGGGTACATAGGTGTCCCCAGGATTTTTATATTTTTGGGGGGAGGAGGGGGGGGGGGGCAAATCTGTCTGGCAGACTAACGTTGCGTTACGTCATCGTCATGCGTTGACTACATAAAAAAGTGTTTCTTTACTAGGAATGAGGGAACTATATTTTACCAAATATAGATATTTGGCGTGGGGCGAACCTGCGGATTTCATCAACCACTCCATTTTCCGACCCTAAAATTACCTCGGAATTGTATCCATCTCAGGGGGTCACCAGTCGGAGGTGGAGGGCAACTTGCCCCACTTACCCCCCTTACCCTACCCCCCCCCCCCCCCCTCCCCCACACACACACACACTCATCACCCACCCCGTGGCGACGCCTATGTTCCGGTACCTGGCAAGTCCCTCCGTCGCACAAAAACAACAACATAATATGATGATCCTAGAGCCTGACAGGCACCAATATTATCAATATCAATCGGCACTCATATCTCATATCCGAGCAGGCAGCAGGTGACAGTAACTGGACTTTGAATGTTTTACGGTAACTCAGGTCTGCATAGCTACAGAACATCATATTACTATAGCGATTGTGTTGCATAATTAGAATGGTCAAAGTACAAAAGAGCGAAAATAAAATAGAGCAGAATCGTGCGGTACAACCACGGCAGAAATTAACCATTTTCATTAGACGGAATCACTGGCGGATCCAGGGGGTATCAGGAGAAATCCCCCCCCCCCAGGAATCTAGAGGGGGAATTCAATAAAGGTAATTCAATAAAGAATTCAATAAAGAAAAAAAACTATAAATGTTTGAACAATCGTAGAAAATATAATTTTGAGACAAATTGCAATGAAAAACGTCAAAAGAAAGGAAATGACATAATCTTCAAAATGGCCATCTCAGATTTGCGAAATTTTGTGTTTTTGACCCCTAAAAATAAAAATAAATGATTTTTTTCGTTAAAAAAATCCACAAAATCAATTTTTGTTTATTTGAAAAGTGAATTTGTTAAGCTCGAATACCAAAATAAGGTGACCGGCCCAAATCCGGAGAAAGAATGGGGGGGAACCTTTATGCCACAAAAAGATCCTCCCTCCCCCCACACACGCACACGCACACGCACACGCACACGCACACGCACACGCACACACACACACACACACACACACACACACACACATGGAGAGAGGCTGGATCCGCCAGTGGACGGAATAGGCATAAAGATGTTCATTTAAGCCGCGCACTGCAGGGGCTTTGCGCCGAGCACGAACTGCAGGGGGGTTGATTTCCGCCCCCCCCCCCCCGTGATATCTAAAAAACTACGCTACGTAGCGACAATCAGAAAACGGCATTTGATAGCTTAATACAAGTTCTATCGGAAGTATTTCGGTATTGTTTTAGGTCAGGTCAAAATTGAGGTCACCAGAGGTCATCAAAGGTCAAATGTTCCATTTTTTTCTTCCTGTTTTAGGACATCGCTCCAGAAATTCCCATATATCTCGGAAACTATTCTAGTTAAAAGCAAACGGAAAAAAGCAAACGCCAGCCAGTGAAATTTTAAATCGACAAAATGTCCTCAAAATTGATCTCAGGTCAGTATTTGAGGCTCCAGAGGTCAAAAAAAGGAACAATGCTGTTTTTTGCAAAATCGTGTTTCGCTATTAACTTTGTACTTAACAAAGATAAGAAAAAACGGTTTACGCCATTGTGTTTATCTCGTCAAGACACTTCGAATTATATACATGGTGATCTTCTTAAGTCAACTTAACAATTTGACCTCAGGTCAAGGGCAAGTGGGGACACAAGTAGGTCATGTTGCATATTTAAAGACGTGCCTCGACGAGACAAACACATTGCTGTCTGTTTTGCTTCTCTATCTTTATTATGTCGGGAGTTATTGACACAAAAAAGTGATGGTGACCTCGCATGACCTCAAATGACCCCATAGGGGTCACTGAACAAAACTTACACTTGTATTATCAAGAATATCCCATAATAACATGATCCAGAAGTAATTGGACTAATATCATACATATCCTTCAAATAGGAAGCATTTGTATATTTTCCCATTGACTTATTATGGGGAGGTTACGAAATTGGCCTGACCTTAGGTCACCGATATCAAAATTCCGAGATAAAATCATTGTAAGTACTAATGCCCTCATGACATCCTGTAAGTTTCAAACTGATCGGTGAAAAACTCTGGCTTTGGCACTTCTGCAAACATTTTTGGAGGTAGGGTCACTTGATCTGGTCTGGTGACCTGACCTGAGATGACCCGAGGTTATTTTTTTCTCAAAGTGTGCGCAATTGATGTCCTAACAGGTGTGTCAAAACCCGGCGGCGCTTTGTTTGCGCCGCCATTTTGTCGCTATCCGCGAAAAAACTGAGGGGGAGGCGGAAATCCCCCCCCCCCCCTGCAGTGCGCGGTTAATCGCAACACATATGGAAGGTGTAGTGCGAAAGAGTCTAAAACTTCTACGAAAGCGCTTTCATCACTCCATGCAACGCAAATTAAATATGGGTTCCATAGACCATAAAACAATGTGCATGTGATTGTGGCAAGTGTGTATATCTATATCTATATCTATATCTATATCTATATCTATATCTATATCTATATCTATATCTATATCTATATCTATATCTATATCTATATCTATATCTATCTATATCTATATCTATATCTATATCTATATCTATATCTATATCTATATATCTATATCTATATATCTATATCTATATCTATATCTATATCTATATCTACATCTATTTCTGTATCTGTATCTGTATCTGTATCTGTATCTGTATCTGTATCTGTATCTGTATCTGTATCTGTATCTGTATCTGTATCTGTATCTGTATCTGTATCTGTATCTGTATCTGTATCTGTATCTGTATCTGTATCTGTATCTGTATCTGTATCTGTATCTATATATATATACATATCTATATATATATATATATATATATATATATATATATATATATATATATATATATATATTTATATATATATATATATATATATATATATATATATATATATATATATATATATATATATATATATATATATATATATATACAACTTTGACATTTTAAAGTTGCTGTCATTTAAGCATGCAAAGCCAGCAACATATGTAACATTATTTCATATTTTTCGCAATTTCGAATGACGCCTGAAACCGTGACGCAACTGCACGTTACGCTGTTGTACTACTGAAAAGTCGTTTTACTGTTGATCGCGAAAGGAGATAGAGTGATCAGGCGCTGTGATGACTGGCCCCCGGTGACCTGGCGGTGTCCACTGGCCATTCACAGCCGGTCATCTATGTGTCCAGTATGTGTGTCGGCCGATCATTAAGGAGTAATCACCCGGGTAGCGCCCCGGCACTGACGACGTCGCACCGTCACGCCGGAAACCGTTAACCTCGGCCGGCGGGGCCCGAGGGCGCTCCCCTGGGGCAGGCCGCAGCCGGAGGCAGTGCCTGGCACCACTCGGTCACCGCCGGCCCCTCCTGTGGCCTTGGCGGGGGCGGCGGCGGGGGCGCGGCGGCGGGGTGGGACGGCGGCGGGGCAGGTGGGGTGATTACAGTACTCGACCAGTGATTTGTATCACCCTGTCCCCGCCCGGCGCACGGTCGCCGTGCTAATGCACTATCAAATGGACACCCAAGTCGCGTCCGAAGATGGCCAGACTTTGGAAGTCGATGGCCGTAATGGGCGCGACGCAGCGCCGGATGACACATAGCCTATAAACGACGAGCCGGGCGTTGAATTAGGCTCACAACACGTAACTGGCCGATGTGTCTAGGTCATTGTTAATGGCGCCATAACACGACACACCTGCCGTGATAACTTGGACGATTACTAGCTGCGATTCGCTGGGGACAAAAAACAAAGGTCACATGCTTATTGATACTTTGAAAGTTGGAGGCAGTTCGGTGTAGCTTGGAGAATTTTAAGGAGCAATGAAAACATGGTTGGTTAACGAGAACCTAGCCCAAAATATAATGTTCATTGTTCAGCTAAGATGGCTAAGAAGTCAGGAGATGGATCGTATATCCGATCAAGTTAAGTTATTTATCCAAGCACATGTCTGATTATAAAAACCGCAAAATATTGTCGTGGAATCCTGTCCGATACAACATCTCGTGGGATCAAAGAACCACTTAAACGTCTTCAATGCATCCTGCCGGACACGGGACCTGCGGCCCAATGCCATTGAGATATTTCCTGTGACCACTGATTCGCGGTTACATTTGTCGTGAAATCCTATAAAATGTCAACTAAGTGGCTGGATTTTACAGAAACATTTGTGTGCTGAGACCCTTCCCTGCCACCTGGGGCGCTGTACACGCCTTAGAGGTTCCATTCTCGGTAGGACCCTCTTCATTCTAGCCATTCTCGGTAAGACGCTCTTAATTCTCCGTTGGCATGGGTATTAACAGGGACGTAGAAACGTCACGAAAGTGTGTGTGTGTGTGTGGGAGGCAGTGAAACTTCGATCTCGTATTGAGAGAAACCAAACCCCCTATGCAAGATGTATTTGCAGATTCGGGCTCTTCTGGTCATGGCGAACCTTTTGCCATACAACAACAAAAATATCCGACCAAAAGGCAATATCTTAGCCAAAAAAAAATGGCCGAAAAGTGAGGGGGCCATGGCTCCCACCCCCTGTTCCTACGTCTATGTGGGTATATGAGGCGGTGAATCACGTTGTGACAAGTTTCAGCTCCTTTGATGGAACAGTTACTCAGTTATCGCCACCGGCGGGGCCACGATGCTGAGGTCACGATGCAAGGCTTTCTTCTAAGCCAAAACGCTGCCACCTGTTAACCTTGGCCCTGGTGTAGGTCATTTTGACTCTCCCTGAGTTTTTTTTTTCTCGAGAATAGCGGGAAAACGGCGGCGTACAGCGCCATCAAAATTGGCATAGGTCTTCGGGCATCAATTATCCATATATTGTGTATGTTTTACCTCGGGTCATCTCAGGTCAGGTCACCAGGTCACGTCGAGTGATCTTACCTCCAAAAATAGTTGCGGTCGTGCCAAAGTCACGGGGTTGATCGAACGGTTTCAAACTCACAGAAGTTAATCAGAACATAGGTGTCGACAATTCGTTTTACTCGGATGTTTTTATATCGGTGACTAAAGGGCAGGTCAATTTTGTGACCTACCCAATACAAGTAAATGGGAACAGGGGCGGATCCAGGGGGTACAGGAGGCACGTGCCCGCCCCCCGCCCCCCGCCCCGCCCCCCCCCCCCCCCCCGAGCAAATATGAGGAGGGCCCTTTTCGGCGCGCTTCTCGACGAGACCGCGAGAAGCGCGGTATCATGGGCTCTCTAAGAGTCTGGAGACCACGCAAAGTAGTCTTTAGAGAGTCTAGAGCACTTAAGAGGCCCTTAAGGGTCAACAGGGCCCTCTCCGAAAGACCAGATGGCCCCATAAACGTTCAAAGGGCCCCTGTACAGATCAGAGGGCCCCTGGTTAGACCAAAAGGGCCCCTGGGCGAATCAGAAGAGCCCTGAACATGCCGAATGGCCCCTAGCCAGCACAAATGGGTCCCTGGGCAGGTCGGAGGGACCCTTGAGCATGTCGGCAGGGCGACAAAGCAGCCAGCGCAGTTCCTTACCAGGTCGAAAGGGTCCCTGAGCAAGCCGGAGTGCCCCTGGACAGACCCAGAGGGCCCCTGAGAAGTTGAAAGGGCCCCTGGGTGGGTCAGAAGGGCCCCTGAACATGCGGAATGGGTCCCTAGCCAGCACGGAGGGGCCCCAGGCCAAGTCGGAGGGCCCCCTTAACATGTCGGCAGGGCGACAAAGCAGCCAGCGCAGTCCCTTGCCAGGTCGGAAGGGCCCCTTAGAAGGCTGAAGAGCCCCTGGACAGACCAGAGGGCCCCCATGTAGTTCAAAAGGCCCTTGTGTAGGTCGGAGGGGCGACAAAGCAGCCAGCGCAATCCCTTTCCAGGTCGGAAGGGCCCCATAGAAGGCTGAAGGGCCCCTGGACAGACCAGAGGGACCCATGTAGTTCAAAAGGCCCTTCTGTATGTCAAAGGGGCCCCTGACCAGACCGAAAGGGCCCCTGGGTGGGTCAGAAGGGTTCTGAACATGCCGAATGCGCCCCTAGCCAGCACAGAGTGGCCCCTGGGTAGGTCAGAGGGGCCCCTGGGTATGTCGGAGGGGCCCCTGGGTAGGTCGGAGGGGCACCTGAGCATGTCGGCAGGGCGAAAAAACAGCCAGCGTAGTACCTTGCCAGGTCGGAAGGGCCCCTTAGAAGGATGGAGGGCCCCTGGACAGACCAGAGGGCCTCTGGGAATTTCAAAGGGCCCGTGTGGAGGTCAGAGGGTCTGCTGGGCCCTTGCAATGATCGGGAATTGGGCCCTTCCAACGGTCGGGAAGGGGCCCTTTCGAGCCCCCCCCCCCCCTTCCACCTGGGCGAATTACTGGATACGTGCATGACCCTACGTCAGTCTGAGAGTGTCCTTGTCAGGTATCAATATGCCCTGGCTGGGTATGAGAAAGCCCTACGCGAGGGCCTTGGCTAGTTCGGGTCGGCGAGGGCCTTGGCTAGTTCTGAAACGGCCCTGGAGTGGTTTGCGAGGGTCCTGGCCGGGTCTGATAAGGTTCTCCGCCCGCTTAAGGTGACCTGACCAAGCCTTAGTGGGACCATACGCTGGTTTGAGAGGCATGTTTAGCTAGTGCATGTTTAGCTAGTCTGGCGAGTTTCGAAAAAGGCGACGCGGACGCAAAGACGCGGACATCGGCACCCGCGGAAGCTGGAGCGATGCCCAACTTGTTGGACCCGGAAGAGCTAATAGTGGGGACAAGGCCAGGACCAGCTCTCAAAGCCATCTCCCCTCAAGCTCCTCCAGATCCACAGGGACCATTTATGCGCGGAAAAGTCGTTCTACCTCTTGCTGCTTTCAAACCATTTGCATTGTTACCAGTTGTTTGTTACAGTTCGGTACATATGGATAGTTATTATTATCATATGTACTATTGAGCGCTGACTGCCGCCGGTCATCGTGATTTACTATCCGAGACTAGTTAATGTATATGACAAACTAGCTTCATTTCAATATTTTTTAATCATACCGAGATGTGCAACCAGGAAAAGGGGTTACCTGAGGCGTGGCTTCATTGGTTTCTACTGGTCTGGTTCCAATATTAAATTCGTTTTCCACGACCTAAAATTCACATTTTCACGCCGCTTCGCGGCGTCATATCGGTGGCCATCATCATAACGAAGCCATCGTCATCGTCTTCGGTTCGTCGTAACGCTGAATTGAATGAATAACATTTTTAGCTTCCTCTGATCTATAAGGCCCATCGCCTATATTTCTGGGTTTTTATCAAGGAAACCCGTAAAAAATCGCCGCTTGGCGGCGCTAAATAACAAGTACCTACCGTAACATGAAAATCCACATTACAAATGCTGCAATACACGCAGAAAAATGGGGTTACATTTTTTCAGTCATTTCAGCCGAGCCACCACTCAAAAATTATCGGCGACGCCCCTGCATAGGGCCCTCTCAGGCCTATCAAGGGCCTTCTCAGACTGGTACGGGTCTCTTTCAGGCCTGACGAGGGCCCTCTTAGGTTTGTCAAGGGCTTTCTCTACACTCTCAGACCAACTGGAGGCCCTTTCAGACCTGCAAAAACGCTAGGTGCCCTTTTCAGCTCGAGGGCCCCTTCACGTCTGATGTGCCCCCCCCCCCCCCCCCCTCCCCGAAATGTTTGCCTGGATCCGCCCCTGAATGGGAAAATATACCAATCCTTCCTATTCAGAGGATATGCAATACCTAGGTCAGGCCAATTCTGGCAGAATCATGTTATTTTAGCTCACTCGTGATCTGTTGGGGCAACTGGTGCTCAGTGACCGATGCAAGGTCAGCTGAGCACATCTGAGGAACTAGCACTTCTTTGCCAATAACTCTGTATATAATGAATATAGAGACGTGCAACTCACATTACTGTGTTTGTCTTGATGATATGCGTCTCCCCATATATGCAGCATTACCTACTGGGTTCATAAATGATCATGACCTGAGGTCAAATTTGGAACTTGACCCAATCCGGTTATCGTGAATACGGTTCGAAGTGCCTCGACGAGACAAACACGATGGCGTTGAAATGATTACCCTATCTGCATTAGGTAAAACGGTGTGCACGAACAACTTCTTGGAAGAAAATGTCAGCATGACATTTGGTGATCTGAAGCCTTAACTGTTAACATGAGCTAAAATGTGTGTTTTCGCGTTTCTTCCTAGCTATCATATAGTGTCCAAGATATTTGGAGTTTCTGGAGCTAAGTTCTAGTTTGAAAATGTCACTTTTGATGACCTCCGGTGACCTCAATATTGACCTGAGCCAAAACATGACCGAAGTGATTTCGATTGGGCCCTCAACGTCTTTAAAACGACCGTTGGCTGACCTGAAAGGGTCCTTGCCCAGCCTGAGAGGGTGTTGCTATGCCTGATGAGTCGTATTCAGGCGTCTAAGAGCCTTATGACGGTCTGTGAGTCCCTTTCTAAGCTTAAAGGGGCCTTCGGTCGGCCTGCAAGGGCCGTCAAGCGGCGGCAGGGTCTTTTGCTGGTTTGAGAGTGTATTTTTAGGTAGCCCACTCTGAACTACATTTTGCCTATCTGACCTCCATAGGTCCCGATATGACCTCCAGATTGCCCACTCTGACCTCCCGCCCACTCTAACCTCCACAGTTCCACCTCTGGCTTACAGAGGGCACCATGTGGTCTCCAGGGAGCCCACACTGACCTCAGGAGGCCCACTCCTGCCTCTAGAGGGCCCACTCTGACATCCATAGGGCCCATCTGGCCTCCATAGGGCCCGCTGTGACTTCCAGAAGCCCCACTCTGACCTCCGGTGGGCCCACTCTGGCTCAAGAGGGCCCCCTGGCTTCCAGAGGGGGCCTGGATACTAGTGGACCTCCTCTGGCTTCCTGGGGGCCCACTCTGACTTTCAGACGACCCACTCTAGCCTTCAGAGGGCGCTCTCCAGTCTTCCACCTCTTCCACCTCCAGAGGGTTCACTCCTGCCTCCATAAGGCCAACTCTGACCTCCAGAGGGACCCTCTGCCTTTACGACGACCACTCTCGCTTTCAGACGGTCCATGCTGACGGTGACCTCCAGAGGGCCTCTCCAGAGGGCTCCCCCTCCAGGTGACCTCCAGAGGTCCCCTCCAGCTTCCAGAGGACCCCTGAATGTGGCATCCAAAGGGCCTACTCTGACCTTCAGAGGGCCCACTCCGGCCTCTACCTCCAGAGGGCACACTGCTGCCTCCACCACCAGAGGGCCCACTTCTGTCTCCAGAGCGCCAACTCTGACTTCCAGAGGACCCACTCTGGCCTTCAGAGGACCCACTTCTGCCTCTAGAGGGCCAACTCTGGCCTCCAGTGGGCCTCTCTGGCTTCCAGAGGGCCAACTCTGACCTCCAGAGCGCCCACTCTGAACTCCAGAGGGTCCATTCTGACCCGCAGAGAGCTCACTCTGGCTTTCAGAGGGCCTTCAGGGGGTCCTCGGAATACCATTGGGCCCATCTGACTTACAGAGGGCCGACTCCGGCCTACAGGGGGCCCACTTTGGCCTCGAGAGGACTCGCTTTAGCCTCCAGGAGCCATTCTGGCATCAAGTTGGCCTCCTCTCTGAACCTCTAGAGGGCCCATTCTGATCTGGAGCCAAGGCGGGCCCTTCGGACCCACCTGGGCCCCAAATGACTTGGGGGGGGGGGGGACAAAAGGTATGTTGACCCCCCCCCCCCCCCCTCATCGGCCTTTGGAGGGGGCATGACCCGGATGCCCCCCCCCCCCCCACCCCCTGCGTTCGCCTCTGGTCAGGACCAATCAAGGTATAAGGGGTCATTCACAGGTCAGCAGATTGCATTGAGCATGCGCTTATATAATTGCTTTGGAGAGCTGGGGTGCAGAGTGAAAAATTCTGGCCAAAAATAAGCATAAAGAGTGGAAAATTCAACCCAAAAACATATGTACTCGGTTTTATCAATATCCAATTACCCGCTCACCAGAATTAGTTATTAGGCACCTATGCCAATTCTTACCTGTCTTTCCCACACAGGCTGTCCTCAGCATTGCATCCATAAATCATAAAAACAGTCAACTCCTCATATTAATTTATTAATGACCTAGACGCGTTTCTATAACTTCTTCAGTTGGTCATTAAAAATAGGATATATTTTTTAACAGGTTCTATTTTTAATGACCAACTGAAGAAGTTATAGAAACGCGTCTTGGTCATTAATAAATTAATATGAGGAATTGACTGTTTTTATGTATGTCAATATGAATATTAACAATCCATAAATCAGTATCAGGGTTCCGATTACCCAATACATTTTAAAATAAGGAGTGGAAAATTCACAGTAAAACTCGGGAAAGGTGGAAAATAGTATCCATATGGTGTCGTTTTCCACCCAAATTTCCCAATGCTAGGACATTGGTCTGAAGGGTGGGCAGCTGCTTTAGCCGGCTTCTCTTTAGCTACACTTGTGCATCAAATGAACGTCAACAACTAGGCAAAGTTTTCCTAAATAGAAGCGGGAATGTTGATATTTGGTGACGTATTTGGTCCAAGAGCACAATTGAATGACGGGGTTTATCAGGATTTAGGTACACCCGATTAGTAAAAGCCAACGTGAATATCTTTCGAAACCAAATGTTCTCCAAACGTTAGATAATCATTTCTCCTTGTTACACTTAGGTCACGTCTCTTTGGCTCTCTATCAAGTCGAATGGCAAGGTGAGTTTGTCCGTCTAACGAACTATTCTCAATGTAATGCTCAAATTATGAACATTCTTTTAATAGCGTCAAGACATTTTGTTTCCGTATTTTCTTAGACGAAGTAGATGACAGGATACTCAATTTTAGTTGAGATCACCGAGTAAGAGAATGCTGATGAAGGTATTGATTACAGTCACTCTAACGATACGTGTGACGTGTGTGACGCAGCGTGTGCACCGCCCACGGCGAGTCATACATGAATTCAATCAAGTTCAAGTTTAGCTTGCACGAGACCAACCATATCCCAATGTTCGCATCGATGGCGCACGCTATTTAGGCCATCTTCTATATATAATACCGGCGAAGAGAAATCGTCCGCCAAGGTGCTCATTAAGATTCAACGCAAAGCTCGGTGATAAGTAAACTCAGACGCGCTTAATCCGCGATATTGATCTCGCCGGCCCGGCACGGGCAGCCGGCAAACGAGCGTAATATGCCGCTGGCATGGCGGTGTGTTTGTTCAGAGACCATGGGTCCACTGCGGACCTCGTTAGTGGTATAACCCCGGTACTCGGAAGAGGCTCCGGCAAGATTTCCGTCGTTCAGGCATACGGAAGTCGCCCGTCAGTGACACTCATGGAATGTTGGCGTAGCGAATTAGTCTATGTACCGTCGGGAAAATGGGCCAGTTGGAGGCCGTTAGGCAAACTTCGTTTCTAATCCGAAGCCTGTTTCTGCGAAAGCCTCATTTTGGCAGTTCCCTTGTTAATAAATACTTCATAAACATTTACACTCAATCACGTCACACATACACTTAACCCAAAGAAGTCCAAAAGATGATGCACCACTCAGCTCCTAGGTAAGACTTACCAGTGCTGACGGATTGCGTGTGAGGTTGACGAGCGACGCGCTCTTCTGTAGGCCAGTGGTGTCCTCCGGGAGACGCAAGGTCGCTATCTTGCCGTTCCCGCCCTCGTGAAGATCTGCTCGCAGATCCTCGTGACTGCGTGCGACCGGCTTGGAGCGCGGGATCTTGGTAGGCTTCCGACTCTGTCTGGCGTTGGCCGTCTGCTTTCTGGATTCTGCCCGCGTCGGGCCGTGCTGAGCCGCCTTAGACGAGGCGCGAGACTCCTTTCCAGCACCGCTCTCCTTCGGCTTGGGGTGAGTCCTCTCACCTTTCCGCGCGGCGCGTTCTTTGTTGCGATTTTCATCCAGCGTCTGTTCGTGCGCTGGTTCGGGCGCCGGCTCGGTCTTTGCCGCGCGATGAGCAGCAATTTGTTCTGGCTCGTCCGGCTCTTCGTCGAGTTCTGTCAGCAGCGGCGGTACCTCCACCCGCCCTTGGTAGGGGTCCGCGTTATCCTCCAGCTGTGGCTCCTCGTGGTAATTATCTATGATGACGTGCTCCAGAGACATGGAGCGCGGCACACCGTTCTCGGGTCCACCCGCCAGTGACATCTTCTCCGCGGCCCTCAGCACCTCCATGTCGCCCGACATTGGCTCCGACACCGGGTCCGGCCCGTACTGAGCTTCAGAGTCCTCCGTCAGACCAAGAGCCGCCGAGTCGGCGGCAGGTTCGGGCTGTGACACACAGTCTTCGGGCTCCGAAGGCACCTCGTGCTCCTGTACAGAAGATGTGTTGTGCTTCTGTTCCGAAGGTGCTCTTTCCTCCTCTCTCAATGATGTTATTTCCTGCTTTGAAGATGTTCTGTGTTCCTTTCTTGGAGATGTTCTGTGATCCTCTTTTGGAGATGTTCTGTGATCCTCTTTTGACAATGTCCTGTGACTTTGCTTTGAGGATGTTCTGTGATCTTCTTTCGATGCAGACCTATGGCTCTGTTTTGAGGATGTTCTGGATGCCGGCTTTGAAGAGGACCTGTGCTCCTGTTTTGAAGAAACCCTGCTTCCTTGTTTTGACGGTGCTTTATGCGCCAGCTGTTGTTCTGGCTCCTTGTGCTCCAAATCCTTCTGCTCCGGCTCTTGATGCTCTGATTCAGTGCGCTCCGGCACCTTGTATCCGGGATCCCCGTGCTCCGGCTCCCTGTAGTTGGGCTCCCCGTGCTCCGGCTCCCTGTAGTTGGGCTCCCCGTGCCCCGGCTCCCTGTAGTTGGGCTCCCCGTGCCCCGGCTCCCTGTTTTGGGGCTCCCCGTGCCCCGGCTCCCTGTTTTGGGGCTCGCCGTGCTCCGGCTCCCGATGTTCCGACTCACTGTGATGCGGTTGCTTGTACTCCGGATGGCCGTACTCCGTCTCCCTGGTATCCGGCTCTCTCAGATCGGCCGTCTCCTCTCCTGACAGGCTGTGGTTGCCGGAGTCGCGCGGCGAGCTCGCTCCTCCATCTGCGTCTGCCAGAACCGTACTGACCCGATCACTGTCCAGCTTCGCCCCCTCCGCCGCCGAGTCCGGCCTCTCTCTGATGGCCGACAGTTCGCGCTGCGACTCGCCCCGGGCCGGTGCTAGCGGCTTCTGGGGCGTCTTCTGTGCCGGCTTCTGCGGCGGATCCCTCGCCGACGGCGACTTCTGTGATCGCGGCTTGTCGTCGGTGTGCTTCTGACGCTCGGCGGTGTGGCTCCGCACTCCACCACTGCTGACCGAGTTACCACTCTCCGCACTGGCGGCGCGGCTACTGCGGCTGCTGCGGCCGCCGCGGCCGCTGACGCCGCTGACGCCGGTCATGTCGGGTCAGAAGTGAGCCGACAACAGCCAATCACAGCGCGTCTCCGGCGCGGCGTGACAGACTCGCCCTGAGCACCTGCGCTCGCCGGGAAGTTTGATCAATGCCGGTGGAGGTGAATGTCGCCGATGATGAGCGGCTGAGCGATGGGAAGGAGTCGGCGTGCCGCTTCTGTCACGTGATCCACGGCGCTGCTCCGCCGAGTGGCCGTCAGTCCTGTCCACCGGAGTCCCCGGAGTGCTGCCTGGCCGGTCCGCTGTCGCCGTGCCGTCGTCACCGACTGCCCCGTCCGCCGCGCTGACCGGCAGACTGACCGCCGACGTATGCGACACGAGACGCGCCACACGCGACAGACGTCGTCCGGCGCCGCCGCCGGGGCCGCCGGGGCCGCAGGGAGGTCACCAGGTCACGCCACCGCCGCCGCCGCCGCCGCCGCCGCAGGTCGGCCCGGTTTCCGGCGGGTCAGGCAGAGCCCAAGGGACGCGCAAGCCGCCTGCCGACCGCCAGCCCCCGCCGTCCGCGCACGAATGCTCCGGCATGCCAAGGTAATGGCGAGTGGCTCCTACAAACATGGCGTTGCTATAGGCTCGATGCTCGCTCGATGACGAGCTGGCCGGCGGCCCGGACGGCCCGGGGCTGTCGGTGGTCACGTGACCGCCCGCAGCGCCGCGGGAACGCCCACGGTCGGTGTCACGTGACCGGGTACCTGGGCCGGGTAACAGGTGACACCGGGAAGCTGGTGGCATGGCGATATGATCTCAGCTCCTATCAAAGTAAATGATATCAAACTTTATCCAGCTCTGGTTGTTTATTGGAGTATTAGGGCACGACGAATGCCCAATATGACGTCATCAACCCAAATCTTAAAACTTAAAGGAAATAGTTCACCTTCAACATTAGTTTTAAACTGAGATAGCAGTTTTGTAGCCCGTGTTGGGAAACCCCTATTTGCAAGTTTTCTTGACTGAAAAGACTCCAGCCGAATATATTTGAGTTTTGGCGAAGGAATGCGGTGCTGGCGAAAGAATGGTGTACTGGTTCTAGCCGGGCAGAGGCTATACCATCAGCCAATCAGCTTACAGCTGGTGCTAGCAAGCGAATCGCCGGCCGCCGGTTGGCACATCTCCAATGCGAGTCTATCTTTACGCGACTACTTTCGAATCTGATTGGCTGAACCATTTTTTACATTCGCCTGACGTCAGGACTCTGACTCAGAGAGTATGCATATAGTTTGATAAACAATACAAATTTACGGCCTTCTGTCCTGAATCGGCGCGGTATGAGGCCATTTTTGACAATATAAAAAGAAATTGTATTACAAAATATAATAAAATCGTGTCGGGTAAAAAGAAATTCCAAGGTGAACTATTTCCTTTTACTTTGTATTATATTGAGCACTGTTTTCGAGAAACAAATGTTATAATCGTGTTCGGCAGCAATTGCTTCATATTGTGCACCACAAGTGGCGTACATTTGACAACTTTTGGGAAAGTGGGACAGTCCCTTTAAGCAAAATTGAGACTGCAGGCGAAAGTCAAGGTCAAGGTCAGGTCACAAAAGGTCAATATGCGGCATGCGCTAAAGATCTACGAGAGTCACACGATGCATGTTTTATGAATAATGTATTATTTTATGAATTACCCCATCCTGAATCATCGTAGAATTCGATGGTGATAGTCATTTTACCACCCGACCTCATGTAAGAGCCTATAAATTACCGAGTACCGATAAACTCTTACTTAAGTTAAATTGTTGTCAAGTGCAGGTCAAGGTCAGGTCACAAAGATTAAAAACTCCCAATTGATAAATCTAAAGAAAAGGTATGTTTCTGGACTAATTTTGTCTCAGAAATACAGTGATGATGTTTATTTGTTCGTATCTGGCCATTATAGATCAAACGAACGCAATTTACAAAAATGGTGTCGTTAGTTAGGTACTCATACTTTGGAGCCATGAGTCAGCCAAAAATGGTGGTATTATTTGAAACTTAGTTTTGGAATCGTCCATATGTGCTGCTCCAACATATATTCCGTTTTATATATATATTTTGAACATTTCTGTTTTAGTTGAACATTATATTTCTGTAATTTGTGGGGTTAAAAATACAATTGCAAAAACAAATAATCCTAGTTAGCCATTGTGTAGCCACTGCAATTTGTAAAAACGTTGTTCAAAATGATCATTTGTGTTAATAATATATTATTTTAATCAAAAGAAGAAAAAAAACTATTCTACGTGTACTATTCTAACGCAAACTATTGTAATTCACTGCAATTTGCATCTTTTGCTTTCATAATTGTAGTTTGCTAAAATTTTGGACTTTGCACAATGTGTTAAAGTTAAAGGGAAATAATGACCTTTTCCCACAAAAAAAAAGGATTTAGCACTTTAAATCGACAGACGAGGCCAAAATATTATGTAAATTCATCGCATTTTGCATATAAATATTCCTTCCGAGAGACATTTCGAGCTAAACTTGATAAGCGTTCCACACTTTAACGGCCGGTACTTACAAGTTACTTTTCGGTTTCCATCAAACTCCGGGCTTGTCCCGTATTGCTTTTTACGCAATGGTGTGGAAAATACATGTTGCGTTCTGCTTGTTGTGATTATATGCCCACCCATCCTGCTGCCCATCACGCTGTCCAATTTACAATTTCGGAAACCGACAATGGGAGAGTAGTATCAAACATCGCGGCCGACACGTCCAAGGCCTTTGACAGCGTCGAGCATGGCAGGCTCCTGGAAAAGCTTGGTTGGTATGGGGTGGACAGCCACTGGTTTTCCGACTGGTTAAGTTATAGGAACAGCTTGTCAAAGACGGCTCCCGACACCTCCCTGTTTCACACGGGGTGATTCAGGGCAGCACGCTGGGCCCAGTCTTGTTTTTGTTGTTCACAAATGATGTTGCCTCCCACTTGGCTTGCAATAAAATCGTAATGTATGCTGACGACCTCAATTTCTGAACGGTGCGGACAAAAATTATCTAGATAATCATAAACTTAAAATAGAGAATATGTTTTCCACCGTTCAGATCTGGTACGACCAGAACAGTTTAAAGGTGAATCCGGCCAAAACTGAGATAATGATTTTTGGTATGCTAAAGCAAGCAAGTGCAGGCGACATCACTGTGAACTTCGCTGGTGCACAGGTGCGGCTGACCATAAAGATGAAGGTGTTGGGCGCAACACTTGATCCCGAGTTAAGGTGGGAGGACCACATCTCGACGGTGATTAGAAATTATTACGCTACTTTAGCCGGGATGTCCAGCGGAAACGTGTCCAAAAAGTGCTGAACCATGCGGCTCAAATTGTCACCTTCTCAAGGCGTAACGAGCATGTCACACCTCTTGTTGAGGAGCTCAATTGGCAGTGACTGAAAAAACTCATTTTGGAGAAGGATATTGTGTGAATGAGGAAACATATTCAGCAAATTTAAAGGCTTTAGTGGAGTCCCGAGCAGAGGTTTGAGCACGCAGCACCCGGGCCGTCGAAGCTGGTCAGCTGCAGCTTCCTGAAGTACGCCCCGAACGCGCTCGACGCTTCTTCATGTACCGCACTGTTGCTAGTTGGAACGGAGCGACACCAGCCGAGCGTGAGGCACCAACTGCTAGAATGTGTGGGAGGAAGTCAGGGCGGGGTCCTAGACACTGCGCAGCTTTATCCCTCGCCCTACGGGAGCTTTTTTCACCTTCGCCCTACGGGTTACAGGCCCCCCCCCCCTGTTAACTTCTAAACCAAGAAACGTATAGCAATGCGGTAAGAACCAGCATGTTGCCTGTCATGACAGAAATCTAACAGTATGCGATTTTTAGGTTTCAGGTTAACGGATCACCTTCCAGGTCAAGTGAATGACCTCGGATTTACCACGTCCAGGACAGCGATTTTGCTCTTCAGAAAACCTCAAAATTAGAAATTGATGAATGTAAATAAAAAGGCATGTTCCTAGACCAGTTTTGGCTCCGAAATACAGAAAATGTAATTATTTGTTCGTATCTTGTCAAAAAAAGTATAAAAAAGTTATTTTAAAAAAATGACGTCATCAGTTTCTTATACTTAGGGAGCCATCACTCAGTCAAAAATAAAGATATTGCTTTGAAATTTGATTTGAGTATTGTCCATACTCATTTCTCTCATATGTATTCCAAGTTTTTTTTACATCTTTGAAAATGTTGATTTTATGGTGATTTTTTTTTTTTATAAGTTTTTGTTCATTTTGGGAGTCAAAACCCCAAAATTTCGAAAATCCGAGACAGCCATCTTAAAGAAAATTACATTTTATATCTTTGCTTAATTGCGTTTGCAATTTGCTTCATAACTCTGTTTTCTACGATTTTACACACATTTTTGAAATGTGGTATGGGTATTGTCCATACTCAGTTCTCTCACATATATTCCGGTTTTTGCAATATCTTTGAAAAGTTTGATTTTGTGTGGATTTTTCCACAAAAAAAGTGTTATTTTAGGGGTCAAAAACCCAAAATTTTAAAATCCGAGATTGACATTTTGAAGAAAATGCCATGTTGTATCTTCGGTGACTTGCGTTTGCAATTTCCTTTAAAACTCTGTTTTCTATCATTTTTTCAAATATTTATCGTTTTTCCACCAACATGACGTCATCAAAACGAGATTATCTCCCAAACTCCTTAACCAATTTCAATTAAATTTTTACAGCATGCGTATAATTGTTGTAAACTCAGCTACAGAAGATGTCAGCAAGATGCGCCGCATGTGTAAAACATTATGCAAGAACAACCTCAGGAGGGGCCTGTCAGCCCCCCCCCCCGTAGGGCGAGAGTTAATTGATTGTATGACCTCATTACACTACGTGTGACGTTGTGATAGCCATTCTTGTCGTTTATCTTCATTGCAGATTTTTGTCACGATGTATTTTTACCGTCGCCCATTTCGCGTTTTTGTATTTCTCTTCACGCCTTGCTTTTAGTTTTAGGAGGGCATGTAAGGTGTGATGTATGTACTTGTCTAAATGTCATTGTATTAGCGCGGTGACCTATGTACAACTGACTCTACAACATAACAGCCACTATGTGGACGTTGTAACGAAGCTTAAATAAATAAATAAATCCTTTACAATTAACAAACAATCAAAAAACTGGCAATTAAATCGGAAGCTCATCGATGCACATCGACGGCGACCTATTTAGTGTTGGCGATTTGTTTATAAGTGCCCATTCAACAACGTTGAACAGATTGACACAAAAGCAAATGTGCAAAATTAATGTGTCGCTTTCCAATAGTGGAGTGAAAATACCGACCATGAATTTCCCAAACTTCCAATTTTGAATTAGGGAATAATTGTATTTAATTCTTAAATTTAGATCACATCATTTTAATACCATAACGGTAGCCAAAGAAACTGTTGCTAACAAAATCAAAAGGTCGTTATTTTCCTTTAAGATGATTTGCTCGTTAAAGTGGCGTGTAGTAACGTTACTAAATGTCCTAGATCTCAAAAAAAATCGGCGAAATTTCTTCATTTTCGCACAGAAGCCGTGAAATTGATGTAGAAGGTACCAAAAGTTTCACGATGATAACGTTATTTGATTTTGGGCAATTGCGAATGTTCGTAAAGGAGGGCTAATATTTGCCCGCCAGTCAATTAAAAGAATATTTACATTGGCTCTCTTAATGTCACATAGTTGCCCTCTAGTCTCCTGTCTAGTCGTTGGGCCTCCGAGGGCCGGCGGTCGATATGAGAGTGACATCGCCAAGCAGAAGAGAGCCCCATGCCGGCCTGAGAGGATAT
Organism: Chirona hameri; assembly: GCA_036785665.1. Classification (NCBI taxonomy): domain Eukaryota; kingdom Metazoa; phylum Arthropoda; class Thecostraca; order Balanomorpha; family Balanidae; genus Chirona; species Chirona hameri. Next base: position 58,989 of record JAXIVJ010002565.1, read on the forward strand.
TAAGCCGGTAATAAATGTCTCTCAGCATCTTTGAGAGGACCATCGATTGACCAACAGAGGACCCTCGGTCGATTCGAGAGGGTATTGTCGGGCCTGATGGGGTTATTATCAGTCGTAATGAGTCTTATTTCGGTCTAATAGGGCCCCTGTCAGGCCTCAGAGGGCCCTCGGTGTGTGTGAAAGGGATCTAAGAGGGCATTATTCAGACCTAAGAGGGTCGTATGGAGTATGCCGGGGTTATGCCTGTCTGAAAGGGCCCTCGGCCGATCTGAGGAGGCACGCAGCTGACCTAAAAAAGGGATACAAATGTTTTTTTGTGTATGGAATTAGAGTTATGAGGTTAGCATTGTAGTTTCGGTATTCCATTTGCCGCTCCAACTTTAAATATAATGAAAGCTACACCGTCTGATCATCGCCACCGTTATCCCCTCTAGAGCCCAGGTGGGCCAGAAGGGCCCACCTAAGCTCCATGGAGCTGGCTTTGCAGCCCCCTGGCTACATACCTGCATAACATAACTATCACCGCAGTCACTTTCCTGTTTGTCATTGGCACTCATTTGCAAACACAATTGTCGATTGAAATAACACAAAAAAGTTTCGGTTCTTTGGACGCAGTGTGCCTGGTGAACGTGTCTGGCAAGCCACCGTATCTAGGTTTTTTTATCAAGAAATCGTCAATTTTCCATTAAATTAATAGAATAATTCCTACCATATTTATTTTCGAAACTTACCAGATAAATAAATAATTGTGAAATTAAAAATTGTGAGATAGAAATATTTCAAATTGTGCGCCTTCAAATAGTTCCTTAAACCCTTAAACTTGCACGGACAGAACGTACACATTTTTCGAGATCTGCCAACTTGTACGGACATTGTCCGTAGTGGTGGCGACGCCTATGCTGCTCAACAATTTTTCCCTGACGTCTTCCCCGTCACCCAACATTTTTTTGTACGCTCTTCCCCCCCCCCCCCCCCCCCCCCCCCCCCCCCCCCCCCCCCCCCCCCCCTCCCCCACCCCACTCAACGGCTCTTCGCGCTTACGACCCGACGCCCCCCCCCCCCACTAAACAACATTTCGCCGAGGAAACGCGGAGCGAAATTCCCCCCCCCCCCCTCCCCCCAACTCGAAAGCTAGATCCGCCACTGCCCGTGAATTTGTTGTGTGAGGGCATGTTACACAAATATAGTGGCATATACAGCTGGCTTTCATGTGGTCCACTGTTGGTTCATCGTTACCTAATGCATCACTTCGTCGCGTTAAGGCTCTGGCTGATAAAAACACTTTAATTAAACCACCGCAGGCGTCATTAAACACTGACTTCAAGTTCAATGTAAATCAATGAGTAATCAAAGCAATAGTCATGGAACATGGTTTGGTTAATAGTTAATGCAGATTCCATTCATAGACTCGCCTCTCACACACACGCAGGGGTGTAACTTTGGAAATGACATTGGGGATGCAAATCGTAGCGGAGGCCTCCTAGCAAGTTGTCAGGGGGGCCTCCTGACAAGTAGTCAGGGGGCCTCCCCTAGTTCCTCGCCCCTGATATGCCTGCAAGTAAGCCACGTTAAGAAAAGTATGTGTTGCCACTCACGTGCTATCCCTCCCCCCCGCCCCCTCCCCGGCTAACAACCTTTGGGGCATTACAAAGTAAGACAACCCAAATTTTCACATTTGCCGTCCGACCATTTTTAATTTTCTTGAAAAGTTCTGCACTGGGGGTTTCAAGGGCGGGGAATTCATTGGTGGTGACCCCAAAAAATAAAAGATACGGCCTTCCGTATTTTCCCAAGTTCACTGTGCAGGCCTAATTTTGACGACCTAATTTTGACGAAAAAAAACTCCGAAACATAAAAAGCGATTTTGATAAACTTTTTTTGTTTGGATCAGGATTGGTCGAAGAACAATTTGGCAATCACGGATTTTCTTTTAAAAAAATCGCATGACCTCGTGACCTACTTTTTGCGCCGTGACCTTGACCTGTTAGAAACTGAAATTAACATTTTCGTCTGATGACGATGTAAACTTCATCGATGTCCTTTCGTATAAAAGAAATACAAAAATGGGGTTCGACCTGTACACATTATTTTTCAGTCTTGTAATACTGACATAATACGCTGTTCGGGCACCTGTCTGTCGATAACTTCGCATCTACTTGACATACGCTTTCGAAACAAAGTTCAGAGTGACTCCTGACGACGAAACCTCTCGGTTGGTGCCTGTCACACCAAAATAAGGTCGCCATATGACTTGCCAGGCCAATACAACGTAACGTGCCCAAACAGCGTATTGTGTCAGCATTGCAAGGCTCAAAAGTAGTCTTTTTACGGGTCAAACCCAACTTTTTATATTTTTATACGAAAGGACATCGATGGAACTCAAATCGTCATCAGACGAAAATTTTAATTTCAGTTTCCAACAGGTCAATGTCACAGCGCAAAATGTCACGAGGTCACGTGAAAAAAAAATGAAAATCGAAAATCTGAGATTACCAGATTGTTCGTTGACTAATCCCGATCCAAACAAAAAGTTTATCAAAATCGCTTCTTTGGTCTCGGAGTTATTGGTCGTCAAAAATAGGTCTGCGCAGTGAAATTGGGAAATTTTCGGAAGGCCTTATCTTGGAATATATATATATATATATATATATATATATATATATATATATATATATATATATATATATATATATATATATATATATATATATATATATATATATATATATATATATATATATATATATATATATATATATATATATATATATATATATATATATATATATATATATATATATATATATATATATATATATATATATATATATATATATATATATATATATATATATATATATATATATATATATATATATATATATATATATATATATATATATATATATATATATATATATATATATATATATATATATATATATATATATATATATATATATATATATATATATATATATATATATATATATATATATATATATATATATATATATATATATATATATATATATATATATATATATATATATATATATATATATATATATATATATATATATATATATATATATATATTTGGGGGGGATTTTTTTTGGTCACCACCAATGAATTCCTCACCCTTGAAACGCCCAGTACGCAACTTTTCAAGAAAATTACAAATGGTCGGACGGCAAATTTGAAGAACAAAAAATGGTTTTCTTACTGTGGAAGTCCCCAAAAGTAGTTTTTACAGGTCGAACCCCACTTCTTCTTTTTATACGAAAGGACATCAATGAAACTCAATTCGTCGTCAGACGAAAATATTAATTTCAGTTTCCAAGAGGTCAAGGTCACGGCGCAAAAAGTAGGTCACGAGGTCACGTGACAAAAAACAAAAAATCGAAAATCCGTGATTGCCAAATTGTTCTTCTGCTATTCCTGACACATTAAAAGTTTTCAAAATAACTTTTTTTAGTCTCGGAGTTATTGGTCGTCAAAATTAGGCCTGTACTTGGGAACTTGGGAAAATACGGAAGGCCGTATTTTGGAAATGTTTATTTTTATTTTTTGGTCACCAGTCCTTCATGCAGGGACACATCTTCAGCCCCATCCCGTTCCAGCTCATTCAGCCAGACCCAAACACGTTCCAATTCAGATTCATAATTGATGGGGTTCCCATTCCCAACCATTTCAGCATATTTCACTTTTTGTGGTGCAAAAAAAATATACGTTCTGACCCAAACCCGTTCCAACCCGTTACATTTCCAAAAAATTGCCCCATTCCCACCCATTCCATCCCGTTCAATTCCTATACGGGATTCCCATTCAATGAAGGGCTCTATGACTCACCACCAATTAATTCCCCGCCCTTGAAACCCCCCAATGCACAACTTTCAAAGAAAATCAAAAATGGTCGGACGGCACCCACCGGCTGTCTTACCACGTCCACGTCCACGTCCAGTGTTGTTTTTACCACGTCCAGTGTTGAATGCCCCCTTTGCTTTTGACTGCGACTGTGACTGCGTCCCCACCCCAGTCAAAAAAATCCGTGGTGACGCCCCTGTGGATGACCTACGAACTGTTTCTGTTCACTGCTATGTCTCTTTGTGATATGAGCTAATGGTTCATATGCGCAAAATGTAATATCAGTAAAGCCTCTGCAAAATGCCCACAAGAACGTGCAACTTTGAGTATTACCAAGGCAAGCAAAATAGACAATGAGGTTGTCATTTATGCATGAACCAAAAACTGCCAAAACCAAAAACCATCAGCATAGAACGTCTGCTACATGCACAATTGTGCAGTTTTTGGTATTTCGCAGCCTGAGCGGCCAGCTCTTTCTCTTTTTTCCGTCTCCGTTTTTGGAAGCCACTTGCGTTTCTCCACATCGTGTTAACCCTCGCCCTACGGGAGCTTTTTTCACCTTCGTCCTGCGGGGGGGGGGGTGAGGGGAGGGGGCTGACAGGCCCCCTGTTAATTTCCAAACCAAGCAACTTAGAGCAATGCGGTAAGAACCAGCATGTTGCCTATCATGCGAGGAATCTAACAGTATGCGATTTTTAGGTTTCCGGTCAACGGGTGACCTTCCAGGTCAAGTGAATGACCTCGGATTTACCACGTCCAGAACACCGATTTTACCAGCGTCCAGAACAGCGAACAGAACAGCGAACAGAACAGCGAACAGAACAGCGAACAGAACAGCGAACAGCGATTACCACGTCCAGAACAGCGAACAGCGACAGGCTCTTCAGAAAACCTCAAAATATAAATTGATAAATGTAAATAAAAAGGCATGTTCCTAGACCAGTTTTGGCTCAGAAATACAGGAAAGGTAATTATTTGTTCGTATCTTGTCAAAAAAGTCAAAAAAGTTATTTGAAAAAATGACGTCATCAGTTTCTTACACTTAGGGAGCCATCACTCAGTCAAAAATGAAGATATTACTTTGAAATTTGGTATGAGTATTGTCCATACTCAGTTCTCTTACATATATTCCGATTTTTCTAACATCTTTGAAAATTTTGATTTGTGGGGATTTAAAAAACAAAACAGTTTTTTATTTTAGGGATCAAAAACATTTTTTTTTAAATCCGAGATTGCCGTTTTAAAGAGAATGCCATTTTGTATCTTTGGTGAATTGCGTTTGCAATTTACTTTAAAACTCTGTTTTCTACCATTTTTCAAATATTTATCTTTTTTCCACCAACATGACGTCATCAAAACATGATTATCTCCCAAACTGCTTAACCAATTTTTTTTTACAACATGCGTATAATTGTTGTAAACTTAGCTACCAAAAATTTCAGCAAGATGCGCCGCACGTGTAAAAAGCTATTCAAGAAAAACCTCAGGGGGGGGGGGCTGTCAGGCCCCCCCCCCCCCCCTAAGGCGAGGGTTAACAAGTGGATGCCACCTGCGAATCAAGGGAGTGAATTACTCAGTTAATACTATGCTAATGCTTCCATAAATGTGCTCCTCGTGTCAACCTTGCACTGAGATCGAAGATAAAGTGGAGCAACTGTTAGCCTGTTTGACACATCAAATCGTGGAAAAACATGACGCCTGGATCAGGGCCGGCGCCACAAATTTTTGATAGGGGGGGGGGGGAGACGGGGACGGGTCCATTTTAATTTAATTGTAGAAAATCGAGTTTTGACGCAAATATCAAATAAAAAACGTCAAAAGAACGGAAATGATAGTCTCTACAAATACCCCAGTGACTGCCGGGCTAACAGCGCCTTCAAGGTACTAAGCTATGGAAAACATCATTTTATCCGATCAGCGACTTGCGTGCACTATATTTAGAAGGGTGGACAGAAGGTCAATTTCCACTCGAAGAACAGACAAACATTACAGTTCAAACTTCAAGGCGGATATTTGAAGCAGCACAGCACGAGGCTGGCAGACGGAGTATAATAGTACAGCGCCTTCCACCGCAGTACACAAACAATATATTTAGACGCGTGTCCATTTGTTTGTGAAGTAAAATGCCTGCGATTAGTTCATCCGACAAGGTTCCTACTGAGATCCATAGTGGACGTTTTGGTTATTAACAAATAAATGTACAATGCATTGCGCGGCATGTATTGATTCATATATGTTGTCTTACAATATTTAGGATTTGCTAATTTGCGTAAAATAAATTAAACAATTTTTAACCAAATTTGTTTTTATTATTATTAAATAATATTTCCTAGATGGCACTGCTCAAGGACGGTTTGCCTCTTAGCTCAGCTGATATAACTAGACCAAATGGACTAAATCAAGGCCGTACAAGAGGGAGTAGGGACTGAATGAGCCATGAGGTCAGAAACCATTAGAATCGAGCTGTCGTATTTTTTTTAATAAATTTAGTCCGAATGTTTTTGAATGGATGGATTTCCGAGGTCAGGACCCACGCTAAGCATAGCTTGTTGCGCAGGCCCTGACCCCTCACCCGATCAAGCAATTCCTGGCGTCCGGCAGAATTCAGAAGCGAAAGTTTTACGTGCCCGACATACCTGGGCACGGTCCGCCCCGCCCTCTGACGTCACCTGACCTTGAGTGCGACCGCTGCCACCGGCCACAGGCCATCTCAGGCAGGGGCAAATAGCGAGCGCCGAAGCGACTCGAGCCCGGGCTGCCACTACCGGGTGAGGTCAGAAGCCCAGCGCTCTCCCAACAGGGGCGGACAAAACTGATCAACAGGGGTCTTTGTTGCTGCAAACTTACCTGGGTCACCAAATGACCTTGACCTGAGGTTAAATTTTGAAGTTGACCTAACCAGGTCACAATTGATGTTTCGAAGTGCCTTGACGAGAACAATACGTTGGTGTTAAAAGTATTGCTCTATGTTTATCCGATACAAATTTATTCACGACTTTTTTTGTGTGGGAAAATGCCCTCGTGACCTTTGGTGACCTCTGGAGTCTAAACTATTGACCTGAGCTAAAATTTGAGGACACAAATGTTTTTTTTTCTCATTTTTCAACAGGTTTCGATTCCTTTTCTCCGTTTGCTCTCAGCTATCATATTTACCGATACATTTGGGGGTGTTCGAAGCGAAGTCCTAAAACTGGAATATCTTACCTTGGATGACCTCTGGTGACCTCAATATTCACCTGAGCCAAATAATACTTGACGTAACTTCGAATGCCCTTGTCAAGAGATTTTGAATGCTTTTTCCGCGTCTTTCTATCCCTTTTACTTTTCGAATGAGAGGGCGGGGGTTAATTTGGCCCCCCACCAGGGCGAAGTTGTCACAGAGGCCCACCGGGGCGCGGGTTCAGCACAGAGGGCCTCTTTTAAGCACAGAGTGGCCTCATTTAAACACAGAAGGACCTCCTTTAAGCACAGGGGGCCTCCTTTAAGCGCAGAGGGGCCTCCTTCAAGCATAGGGGGCCTCCTTCAAGCACAGAGGGGCCTCCTTCAAGCACATGGGGCCTCCTTGAAGCCCATAGGGGCCTCCTTTAAGCACAGGGGCTCCTTTAATCACAGAAGGACCTCCTGTAAACACGCGCAGAGGGGCCTCCTTCAAGCACAGGGGGCCTCTTTTAAGCGCATATAGGACTCTTTCAAGCACATAGACGCCTCCTTCCAGCACAGGGGGCCTCTTTAAGCGCAAGCACAGAGGACCTCCTTCAAGCACAGGGGGCTCCTTTCAGCGCAGTGGGCCTCCTTTAACACAGATGGGCCTCCTTTAAGCACAGGGGGCCTCCTTTAAGCACAGAGGGTCTCCCTTAAGTACAGAGAGCCTCCTTCGAGCACAGTGGGTCTCCTTCAAGCACAAGGGACCTCCTTTAAGCACAAGGGGCCTCTCCTTTAAGCACAGATGGGCCTCCTTTAAGCACAGGGGCCTCCTTTAACAACAGAGGGCCTCCTTCAAGCACGGAAGGGCCTCCTGTCCTCCCTAGAGGCCTCTTTTTTTTGTAAGGGGGCCTCCTTAGCAAATAAACATTGGGGATGCAAAAGGAACATTAGGGATGCAAAATTAAACATTGGGGGTGCAAGTGCATCCTCAAAAGCATACAAAGTTTCAACCCTGAGCACAGGGGGCCTCCTTTAAGCACAGAGGGTCTCCCTTAAGTACAGAGAGCCTCCTTCGAGCACAGTGGGTCTCCTTCAAGCACAAGGGACCTCCTTTAAGCACAAGGGGCCTCCTTTAAGCACAGATGGGCCTCCTTTAAGCACAGGGGCCTCCTTTAACAACAGAGGGCCTCCTTCAAGCACAGAAGGGCCTCCTGTCCTCCCTAGAGGCCTCTTTTTTGTAAGGGGGCCTCCTTAGCAAATAAACATTGGGGATGCAAAAGGAACATTAGGGATGCAAAATTAAACATTGGGGGTGCAAGTGCATCCTCAAAAGCATACAAAGTTTCACCTCTGGACCAGAGGTCAAAAAAGGAAAAAAATGACGTTTTTCTGCTAAATCGTTTTTCGCTATTAACTTTTTATGTAATAAAGATAACGGAAAACTGTTTACGCCATTGTGTTTATCTTGTCAAGGCGCTTTGAATGATGTACATGGTGACCTTGTTAAGTTAACTTAAAAATTTGACCTCAGGTCAAGGTCAAGTGGTGACCCAAGTATGGCATGTTACATATGGGAAGACGTGTCTCGACGAGACAAACACATTGCTGTCTGTTTCACTCCTCTATCTTCATTATGTCGGGAGTTATTGACAAAAAAGTGATGTTGACCTCGCATGACCTCAAATGACCCAATAGGGGTCACTGAACAAAAATTACACTTGGATCATCAAGAATATCCTATAATAACATGATCTAGAAGTAATTGGACTAATATCATGCATATCCTTAGCATTTGTATATTTCCCCATTTACTTATTATGGGGAGGCTACGAAATTGACCTGACCTTAGGTCACATATATCAAAATTCCGAGATAAACGAATTGTAAGTACTTATGCCCTCATGACATCCTGTAAGTTTCAAACTGATCGGTCAAAAACTCTGGCTTTGGCACAACTGCAAACATTTTGGGAGGTGGAGTCACTTGACCTGGTCTGGTGACCTGACCTGAGATGACCCGAGGATATTTTTTTACAAAGTGTGCGCAATTGATGTCCTGACAGGTGTGTGAAAACCCCTATCTTTGAAAAACCTGAGGGGGGATGGCGGAAATCAACCCCCCTGCAGTGCGCGGGTTAAAAAGGAAAGTGTGCTACATGCAATTCGTTTCCATATCAAACACTTTTTCTGCTTTTGGACAAATTTCGGACAAACAATGATTTTCGGACAGTTTCGGACGGACAGCTGACCATGGTCTTGAGCATCGGTCGGACATTGGACAAATATTTTCTGAAACTGGCACCACTAGTGGCTAGGGACCCCTCCGCCGCCGCCTTTCCACAAGTCAGGGGTGGGGGTGCGTACGTGCGCACCCTTTTTGTAACTCAGAAACTACTTGCCCGATGGAGTTGAAATTCGCCATACATTTCCTTCGCGCTCGCTCGTTCACCGCCAACTACTGCGCCTTGGTGGTTGTATCCCCCCGAAAGTCTCCAGCTTGGTACCCACCGTCTTTGCGTATCCTTTCATATATGTTCTCGTTTGAACGTCTAGCCGGGCAGCACACATTATTTGAACCCCCAGCACACATTGTTTGACAGGGGCGGTTCTCCCATGTAGGCAAGGTAGGCAATGCCTACCCAGTTCGGTAGCCTTCTTCCAATACCGATATGTATCTTTCCTTCTTTCCATTTCATTTTTTTCCTTATTGATTAATATGGTTTCTGCAATCAGAATGGGCCTATCTTGTAGCAAATTTGCCAAATCTTCCAAGACAATTTTCTTCGAAGCCATAAGTTAAAACGCAAATGTAAGAAAAACCTTGCCTCAGCTTGCCTACCTCGTCCTACTAGATTCTCGACCAGCCTGTGTACAAATCTATTGGGTCTGCAGTAGAAAAGCCCTTGTAAGGTAGACAAATCAACTAGAAAATCGAAAAAAACACACCTTTCTAAGCGCAATAACTTCATAAAATAAATATGACTGCAATACCAATTATTATTTTAGGCTCACAGTAGCTTGCCACATAGGGGTTCAATTATTATTTCCAAAATATGCTTCTACCACTTCTCCAGACCAGATCTTTGGCGGTATCTCAGCGTAACAACTGACAACACGAACCAAGATCGAGCTGAGTTTTCGCCGGGCGATTCCGTTCCGGAGAAATTCGATGCAGCGTCAACGCGGCTGCAGCAAAGGACCTTTGTGACAGGCGCCGCGATGAAAATGTTTCGGGATATTTTGAATGTGGGATCTTTTTCTAATAGTTAAAAAAAATGGAATGGTAAATATCATTAACCCTCGCCCTACGGTAGCTTTTTCACCTTCGCCCTACGGGGGGGGGGGGGGGGGGGCTGACAGGCCCCCCTGTTAACTTCCGAACCAAGCAACTTAGAACAATGCGGTAAGAACCAGCATGTTGCCTGTCATGAGAAAAATATAACAGTATGTGATTTTTAGGTTTCAGGTCAACGTGTGACCTTCCAGGTCAAGTGAATCACCTCGGCTCGACAACGTCCAGAACAGCGATTTTGCTCGTCAGGAAACCTCAAAATTATAAATTGATAAATGTAAATAAAAAGGCATGTTCCTAGACCAGTTTTGTCTCAGAAACAGAAAATGTAATTATTTGTTCCTATCTTGTAAAAAAAAGTCAAAAAAAATATTTTAACAAAAGGACGTCATGAGTTTCTTACACTTAGAGAGCCATCACTCAGTCAAAAATAGAGATATTGCTTTGAAATTTTGTTTGGATATTGTCCATACTCAGTTCTCTCACATATATTCCGGGTTTTTCTAACATCTTTGAAAATTTTGATTTTGTGGTGATTTAAAAAAAGAGTTATTTTTTATTTTAGGGGTCAAAAACCCAAAGTTTTGGAAATTCGAGATCGCAATTTTAAAGAGAATACCATTTTGTATCTTTGGTAAATTGCGTTTGCAATTTGCTTTAAAACTCGGTTTTCTACGATTTTTCAAATATTAATCGTTTTTCCACCCACATGACGTCATCAAAACATGATTTTTTTCCCAAAATTATTGACCAATTTCAACTAATTTTTTACAGCTTATGTATCATTGTTGTAAACTCAGCTACATAAAATTTCAGCAAGATGTGCCACATATGTCAACAGTTATTCAAGAATAACCTCAGGGGGGGGGGGGGGGGCTGTCAGCGAGGGTTAAATTATGTAGGGCGAGGGTTAAATTATGTAATAGTTACATATTACTGTAAGGAGATCGGCGGGTCGTTTAGACTTATATTACAAATAGGACATTATATTTCGATGCATTTTTCTTAGCTGTGTTCTTCGCATATAATTAATGATTTTATGTGTATGCTCTGAGTCCTATTCTTAACATGCATTCGCACAATTATTGTCAACCCGCAGAATTAAGCGTCGAATCGAAAGCCTTACGTACACAATCTCCGTGATAATTCTTGCCTATTTTCAAATCAATTCCAAGCTGATGACAGCATATAAACAGGCTGTTTGTAGCAGGTAAGTATTACTCGCTGTGATCTGCATATATTTTAACACCTACTTCAAAAAAGTCTCGAAACAGCGCCCCCTCCCTCCCTCCTGACTGCCTCACCTACGTTTGGACCCTGACACCGCCACTGCTGCCTTGCCTACCTAGTTGCAAGGACCCAGCGCCGCCCCTGTTGTGTTAACCTCCAGCACACATTGTTTGAACTTCCAGCACACATTTTTTTAACCTCCAGCACACATAGTTTGAACCTCCAGCACATTCAACTTCCAGTCATACATGGTCAGGCACGTAGCCAGGATTTCGTCCAGGGGGTGCGGCGCCTCGAGAGGGCCCCCTTCCCGAGCACTGAAAGGGCCCCTTTCCAAGCGTTGAAAGGTTCAAACAAAACGGATGAAAATGCACGTTACAAGGATGGAAAATGCAGTATGACAGGTGGGCCATACCAACTTTGGGCCATACCAACTTACACATGGGCCATACCAACTTTTAGGACCTGGAGTTAGCAAACTGCCGTATCAACTTTGGAACCAGCGACACCAATTTTGAATCACCAACTTGGAATATTTTTTTTTTACCTCAAGACGTGGAACCCTTACACAAATTGTACCGCGGAGCGGCGCGAAAATTTTGAGTCTTCTGCCCTAGATATGCATTCTCATCAATGCGTCACATTGATTATGGTGCGGACCTCTAAAACTGTAATTGTGCGTTTTAAAGTGCGTTAAAAAATGTTAAAGTGAACTATTTTGCCCAATTATACAGGAAAGTAGCAACATAACACATAAATGCGCCTAGAAACGGCCCGTTTTTTCTTTAAATCTAACCCGTATATAATTGAATTTGTAATTAAATTGCGCCGCGGAGCGGCGTATTTTTTAATTTGTATTCTCTGGACAACTGCGTTCTTACTGTTAAAAGGCCCAGGGTCCCTTCAGATCGTCTAGGGGCCTCTCCGACCTTTTCAACGTCCTTTTGACCTGTTCAGGGACTCATCTAGGATCCGCGAGAAGACATGATGTAGAGTGGGTGATATATATTAAATACAAAGAGGGCTTACTCTACAATACAAGTTAAAATCGGAGCTTGCGGGTATATTGTAACACCCTTCGTTAGCGATTCAGAGGCATTCGGCAACATGTCATTGCTCATCTTAAAGACGAGCAATGACCTGCTACCGAATGCCTCTTAACCCTCGCCAGTGCAGGGGGGGGGGGGGGGGGGGGGGTGATGCCACCCCTCTCGGTTTTCGGGAATAACTCACGTAAATATCAACCGATTGCGATGAAACTTTCAGTACCCTACTTGTGAACAATTTGACACATATTCTGAAATTTTAAAGTTGTAAGTCACATGAACCGTGACCTATGTATGACCTGTTTTCAAGGTCATGCCAGGCGCAACTGGCGTCCCGTAGTATTGATCCTTGTAACTTGTGCAGTTTCATAATGTTTGTTGTTCAGGAGCATATGCACAGGTGTTTCCAGGTGACAGTTGTGGCTTCCATTGAGATTGTGACCTCAGATGACCTCATATTACTTGTTTGGCTTCTGGCAGTTTCTAGGACATTTTGTGACGCTGATTTCAAATATGGGATCCATTTTACATAATTATATGTTCCACTGGGGTCATGCGCCCCAACAGGTCAACCGAGGTCACTGACCTCAAATGACCTGACATGACCTGACATGACCTTTTTCGAATTTGGTAGTTTATAGGACATTTTGTGACGCTGATTTCAAAGTTCGCACCCATTTAGCATAATGATATGCTCATTTGCGATTCTAGCTCGATTAAATTCAATTTATACGCATTTACAATTTGATTGAATTTAGGGTCATTGACATGACCTCAGAGGTCACCTAATGACCTAGGACCTTACAATCGGGTATCAATTGCTTCCTCTCGTGACAAGCAACACGCTCGTTCTTTAATCGAAACTCTAGCCCAATTAGCGGCGAAACGCTAGGGGGTCGTACCCCCCCCCCCCCCCCCCCCCCTGCACGGTCAAGCAATGATCGGACGCTGCACGAGTGAGGGTTAATCGCTGACGCAGGGTGTTACAATATACCCGAAAGCTCCGATTCAATATTTTCTTGTGGAGTAAGTCCTCTTTGTATTTAATCTTCATCTGGGATCTCTACGTGCTTTGAGCCCTTTCGGTCTGACCAGGGACTCCTGACCTTCCAAGAAGCCCCTTGTGTGTGTCAAGGGGCCCATTCGGCCTGTTCAGAGGTACTACCAACCTGGCTAGTGACTAAACTGGCTGCTTCGTCACCCTGCCGACATGCTCAGGGGCCCCTCCGACCCGCCCAGGGGCCCCTCTAGTCTGGCTAGGAACTCATCCGGCATGTTCAAGGGCCCTTCCGACCGGGCCAGGGACCGTTTCGGTCTAGCCAGGGGTCCTCTGACTTGCCTAGGAGCCCCTCCGATCTGCCCAGCGACTCTTCTGGGCGGAATGCCCTGGCTGCTTTGTTGCCCTGCCAACATGTTCAGGGGCCCTCCTACCTGCCCTGGGGCCCCTTCGTGCTGGCTAGGGGCCAATCCGACATGTTCCGGGGCCTTTCTTACCCGCCCAGGTGCCCTTTCGGTCTGGTCAGGGCCCCTCCGATCTGCACAGGGGCATTTTTAACTTTCCAGGGCCCCTCTGGTCTGTCCAGGGACCTTCTAGCCTTCTAAAGGGCTCTTCCGACCTGGCAAGGGACTGCGCTGGCTGCTTTGTCGCCTTGCGACATGCTCCGAGGGCCCGCCGACCTGCCCTGGAGCCCCTCCGTGCTGAATGGGGGCCCATTCGGCATGTTCAGGGGCCGTCCTGACCCACCTAGGGGCCCTTTCGGTCTGGTTAGGGGCCCCTCTGACCTGCACAAGGGCCCTTTGAACTTCCCAGGAGCCCTCTGGGGGTCTGTCCAAGGGCCCTCCAACCTATTCAGGGGCCCTTATGACCTGGCAAGGGACTGTGTTGGCTGTTTTGTCGCCCTGTCGACATGCTCAGGGGCCTCTCGACCTGATCAGGGGCCTCTCGACCTGCTCAGGGGCCCCTCTGTGATGGTTAGGGGCCCATTTGACGTGTTCAGGGACCCTCGGACCCGCTCAGGGGCCCTTTTGGTCTAGCCAGGGCCCCTCTGAAATGCACAGGGCTCTTTTGAACTTCAAAGGGGCCCTCTGGTCTTTCAGGGAGGGTCGTGGTGGCCGAAAGAGCCTCTGCAGTGCTCTAAACCCTCTAAAGACCACGCTTCGCGTGGTAAAGAGCCCACGATACCGCGCTTCGCGCGGTTTCGTCGGCCCTTTTCGACGCGCGCAGCGCGCCGAAAATGGCCCTCCGCCGCCGAAAAGGGCCCTCCTGGCCTCCAGGGGAGTGCGACCGCACCCACCCTTGGCTATGTGCCTGTACATGGTAGTGAAGTTCTTTTTAAACGATGAAGGAGAAGAGGGAAACTTGCTCGTTTTTCCACAGATATCCGCCTATCGTCCAAACAAATGTCATATTCCTTTTTCAGCTCAAAATCCCGCTAATAACCAAATTTCAAGACAACTTTCAAGGTGAATTATTCCTTTTAAAGGAAAACCACTCCATGCTCTTCCCGTGCTCTCTCCACTCTCTCCCTCGTCTCCTCACCTTCCCAGGTGTACCCGGCAGCAGTTCGGTACAGCTCTCTCCGCTCTCTCCGCTCACTCCCTCGTCTCCTCACCTTCCCAGGTGTACCCGCCAGCAGTTCCGTACAGCTGTACCAGGGCGTAGCTCAGCTCTGCCCTCTGACTACACAGCGGGTCCAGTGTCTTCAGAGCGGCCTCCAGGCCGGGCACGGTCCGCTCGGCCGTCTGAACCGTCTTCGCCAGCTCCGCTCGCCGTGCTGAAACCTGGGAAAGGGCAGGGTGAATACTCAGTGCGCAGCTGATGGGGAGGGGCGAGGGTTCGGTTCCTGAGGACGGTTAATTTTTCGAAGGATGTTAGAAGTGGTTAGAAGGTTGCACGGAAAGGCTGACTGATTAACCAGCCATTGTCGGGGGGGGGGGGCGTTTAACGCCCCCACCCTCTAATTAATTTTCGTAATAGCTCAAAAACCAATAGCCCTATCAACGTGAAACTTCGGGTACTTCTTATAAATCACGTTAACATCTTCTGTGAAAAAAATGAAGAAATTCTGTCGCAAAAATTCGAGTTATATCGAATTTAGTGACGTCACTACACACGAGTTTTGCACCAAAATCAGCTAAAATGTAACAGACCGTACAAATGACAAATTTTGAGAAAAATGCAATCCAAAAACGTCAAAAGATAGCCAATGGAAAGGGCTACAAGAGGGCTATCTCGGATTTTCGATTTTTCTACCTAAAAAATTCAAAAAACTTTTTTTTGGGGGGGAAAATGCCCACAAAATATTGTTTAAAAAAAGATATTAAAAAACCCGAAATATATGTCAGATAACCACATATGGGAAACTACCATACAACATTTCAGAATGATATCACCATTTTTGACTGACGTATGGCATGTAAAGTATGGGTAACTCATGACGTCATGTTTACAATTTGCGTGTTTTGGCTTTTATGGACTAGATACAGAGCAATAAATGGTACCACTGTATTTCTGAGACATTACTGGTCTAGAAACATTCCTTTTTATTTAGATTTATCGATTTAAAATTTGGACCTTCATTGACCTGAACTTGACCTGAACTTGACATTAACTTGACGTAAATGAAGTCAGGTGGTACAATGACTATCACTATCGAATTCTACGTGGAAAATAACTCATAAAACATGTGTTGCATGACTTTCGTAGATATTTTGAGCATAGTGACCTTTTGTGACCTGACATTGATCTTGACCTTGGCCAACAGTCTCACTTTAGGTCATGCAGGATGTGTATCATACCTTTGGCAGCACTTTGGGTGACCATGGTCCGGGTCGTAATCGAAGGCTTTGGATGTATGGCCCATAAACTCAAATACGCCGATTTTGACCTTTGACCTGACCGTGACCTGACATTTGACCTCACTTTGACTTTTTTTAGCATGATTTAGATGCATCTCATTGAGAACTTTCGAATGTCGCCTTGCGCGTCTCGCTGCCATCATTGGTTCGGAAGATAACTAGGGGGGTTTTAACGCCCCCCCCCCCCCAGTCAATGACGTTCGGCTGAGACCCCAGTCAATGCCGGGTTAAGGCACTGACCCTCCTTAACATAAGCTTGGAGTTGATGCATCGAAGATACGATATGGTTTCCGAGAAGTACAATTAGACGGTGTGAAAGCAGAATCCCCAAAGCAACAGACCGTTTAAAGAATTTCCATAAATGTTTCGTTCTCGTACAATGGATGCTAAAATGTTTGAATATCAGTTCAAGTTAGCAATGTTCATCCACTCAATAGGACATTTGTCCGCCAGATCTGTTTCACTGCCAGCTGCCGTCCCTCCTTGCTGTCCTGTTTCACTGCCACCTCCCGCCCCTCCTTACTGACCTGTGTTGCTACTTGCTGACCTGTGACCTGTGTTGATTGACCTACTTGACCTGTCCTGCTCCCAGTAGCGTACCCAGGATTCGCTGAAGGAGGGACATTTTTTGCTCAGGGGGCATAAAGTACCCCCACCAAAAAACTCACCGGATTTGGCCCACTATATTTTTAAAAGGGCATATTTTCACATTTTTCTCTTAAAAAAAAAATAATTCATTTTTTCGACCAAAGGGGGCACGTACAGACCTTCAGGGGGGGGGGGGGGGGCAATTGCCACGTTTGTCCCCCCCCCCCCCCCTTGTGTACGCCTATGCCGGCTCCATCCCTCCTCACCTTCTGCGCCGTCTCCCGTTTACCACAGCGATCGCAGCGCCACTCTGCGGTGACCTCGTCAGGCTGAGTGCTGAGCAGGGCGCCGCCGCAGGCAGTGCAGGTCAGTGACCCCAGCTGCGTGCCCAGCTCGGTGGGGTCCTGGCACCGCGCGCACCGACAGACGAAACATTTACTGAACTGCAGGTGCTGCTGCCTGGCGGCCGTGTCTGGAAACAATGGGGGACGGCAGGTCGGTGAGTGCTGGTTGGCGCTGGGAGTAGGTAGGCTAGTTAACTCGGTCATCTTGTGGCTGTGAGCATGCAATTCAGCATCGTATGCTTTTCTTATTTAATAGACTATTCAGGAAGAAATATGCTAGTTGTTGTTATTACATGTATAATTAAGGTAAGAATAGCTTTGTCGTCTCGTTGGGGGAACAAAGCCAGATAAAACTTAAACATTTTATGCGTTGGAATCATTTAGAATAAGCTAAGATTGTTGTTGTGTCGTGGATATCTGGCGCCTGGCGCAGCAGTTACGGTATCGGCACCTGTGACGCTGATGTGCGTGTATCTGCCTCTGTCAGTCCACTGGCGGATACAAGGGGGGGGGGGGGGGAGGCGGCAGGCGCAAAAGCCCTCCCCATTCCAAGCTCGACAGGGGCGGCAATAGAAATTAGCCCCCCCCAAAAAAAATCGCTGAAACTGGCGATGAAAAATGGGTACTGCCTGCGAAAAAAAAATAACTTCTTGCGAAGGAAAGAAATCTTGTTTTTGCCTCGTTCGTGTTTCCTCTATTTGGTAGCATTTTGGTAGCAGTAGGGATAGGGAAAGTGGCGCGTCTGACGCTATTTTGGAGTGATTCACAACCAATGTAAGTTATAATTTTACACGCAGCGCGCGTCGCTGCCTTTGGTCTCCTGCTGCCTGCTGGATGGAAGAGGAGCGCGGGAGTGAATTTTCTTGTATAGGTACCTATATTGTATGTAATCACTGGCGGGTCCAAAGGGGGCGGCAGGGGCCAAAGCCCCCCCCCCCCCCCACACACACACACACATTCCAAACTCGACAGGGGCGGCAATAGAAATTAGCCCCACCTCCAAAATCCGCTGAAACCGGCGATTACAATGGGTACTGCCTGCGAAAAATAACTTCTTGCCAAACAAATATGTATTTTTTGCCTCATTCGTGTTTCCTGATTTGGTAGCAGTAGGGATAGAGAAAGTGGCGCGTCTGACGCTATTTTGGAGTGATTCACAACCAACGTGAGTTATAATTTTACACGTAGCGCGCGTCGCAGCCTTTGGCCTCCTGCTGCCTGCTGGGTGGCAGAGGAGCGCGTGAGTGAATCACCTTACATAGGTACCTATGTTGTGTGGAATACGTCTACTAGTATTGAGTAGGGTAATTCGGTTCAGTTAAAAAAATCCCAATGTCCCAAAATCCCAAAAAATCCCAAATCCTTTTTGCACCTGGGGCATTCCACTAAAAAACGAGAGAAAAATCGGCATGTTCAGGGGCCCTTCTTACCCGCCCAGGGGTCCTTTCGGTCTGGTCAGGGGCCCCTCCGTTCTGCACAGGGGCCCTTTGAACTTTCCAGGAGCCGTCTGGTCTGTCCAGGGGCCCTCCATCCTTCTAAGGGGCCCTTCCGACCTGACAAGGGACTGCTCTGGCTGCTCTGTCGCCTTGCGACATGCTCCAGGGCCCTTCGACCTGCCATGGGCCCCTCCTGACTAGGGGCCCATTCGGCATGTTCAGGGGCCCTTCTGAACCACCTAGGGGTTCTTTCGGTCTGGTCAGGGGCCCTCTGGCCTGCCCAGGGGCCATTTTAACTGCACAGGGACACTCTGGTATGTCCAGGGGCCCTCCAACCTGCTCAGGGGCCCGTATTACCTGGAAAGAGACTGTGCTGGCCGCTTTGTCGCCCTGCCGACATGCTCAGGGATCTCTTGACCTACCCAGGGGCCCCTCTGTGCTGGCTAGGGGCCCATTCGACGTGTTCAGAGGGTCCTCTGACCTGCTCAGGGGCATTTACGGGCCCTAAAGTGCTCTAAACTCTCTAAATATCACGCTTCGCGTGGTAAAGAGCCCATGATACCGCGCTTCGCGCGGTCTCGTCGGTCCTTTTCGGCGCGCGCAGCGCGCCGAAAAGGGCCCTCCTGGCCTCCACGGGGATGGGGGGGGGGGGGAGGGCGGCCGCACCCCCCCCCCCCCCTTGGCTACGTGCCTGCTCCTAGTAGCCGAACAATCGCTTGGAGGCACAGAGCATCCGGGCCTCAGACGGCTACCATTGCCCGGCACGACACGGAATCGTCGGTTGAGCGGCGTTCGCCCGCTGATACCTCAGTAGCTGGGCTGAACGGGCGGAGGCGGTGAGACGGCCGACCGGCCGGGCCTCAGTCGGCTCGTAGTGGTCTGCTGTGGTATTGTAAACGTACGGACCGGCGGCTGGCGGTAGGGGTGGTAAAACTGCTTTGAGTGGCCCCGACCACAAGTGGCACATACAAAAATGATCCCAGCACAGCTGGGATCATTTTTTATACTTCACATGAATACCCGTACACCTGGCTGCATGCTCACATCATCCCTATATTTTAACCAGCGCCGTGCCGGGGGGGTAGACACCCCCTCAAGTTTTTCGCGGATAGCGGAAAAACGGCGACGCGCAGCGCCGCCATTTTTGGCACAGCTGTTTGTGCATCAATTGTCCACATTATGTTTTAAAAAAAATCCTCTGGTCATCTTAGGTCAGGTCACCAGACCAAGTCACGTGGCCCCACCTCCCAAAGAACTTGTGGTCGTACCACAGTCACAGTTTTGGGATGATCGGTTTTACACTTACAGGATTTCATAAGGTCACATATATCTACAATTCGTGTATCTTGGATTTTAATATCAGCGACCTAAGGTCAGTTTAATTTCGTGACCTCTCCATTATAAGTCTAAGGGGAAATATTAAAATGCTTCCTATTCTAAGGAGACGCAAGGACTTCTGGATCATGTTATTATAGGACATCCCTGATGACCTAGTTGCCATTTTTGTTCAGTGACCCCACAGGGTCAGCCGAGGTCATCCGAGGTCACCAACTGTTCTATGTCAATAACTCGGGACATAATGACGATAGAGAAGTGAAACCGACACCAATGTGTTCATCTCGTCGCGGCACGTCTTCTTATAAGCTACATGACCTACATGGGTCACCACCACTTGACCTTGACCTGAGGTCACAATTGTAAGTTGACCTGACCTGGTCAACACTAACATGAGTCGAAGCGTCTTGACGAGACAAGCACGATGGCGTCAAAATGATTGCCTTGTCGTTATTAGGTATTAACCTGATCTGAAATTCGAGGACACATTAGCCATCGCATTTTTCAAGAGAGTTTTTTTTGTTTTGTTTTTTCGTTTGTTCCTAGCTATTGTTCCTGTTCCTGTGATATCTGGGAGTTTCTGGAACGAAGTCCTAAAACTTGTCCACGACCTTAGCCATAAGGACAGAACACTTTACCACCCCTGGCTGGCGGGTGGAAGAGCCGGATAATTTCGGCGATATGCTATAATAAAATGTACTGCAATGTGCAAAATGGGAATCACTCATACATCTTTTTTCAATGGCAACCAGTACATATTTCAAAGCACAGTCTTCCCAGTTAATAGGTGAGGCCCGGCCTCAGTTTCCTCATATGACGAGCCGCCACTGCTGTGTAGACGATCATCTACTCACTCCACAGCGGCTGAGTGTAGGATGTACTGATGACGTCACCAGGAGCGATCGGCACCGTGGCGCGCGCCGTGATGACGTAATCATCATCAAACCCGTGACGGGTGTTGGGCTGACAGTCGTGATTCTGTAGAGACGCTGACGCGTACACCGCCCGCACCTTACCGCCGGCCGACCGCACCTGCAATGCGCAGAAACTGGGGTCATGGGTTCGTTTCCAGTCAATGGACGTGTTGCCATAAGCAAAAGTGTTTGATATTTATTATTAAATTGACAGTTTAAACTAGGAGATTCGAAGAATAGCAATATCTTTTTATTCTGTAAACTAAAAATACGAGGAAAAAAATGCCTTTAAAGCGTCCCGAAAGTCACGTGACCAAATAACGCTCTTTGATTGGTCGTGACGTCACCAGTCGTATTGGGCTGCAGCTGGCCACGGGCCGGCCGTACGCGGCGAGTGGGTGGCGGACGATTGGAGATCCCATCAGAGGCGCAGCCGGGGGGGGGGAGGTGCACAGGGACACGTGCCTCCTTCCATTGGGCCGAGGGGCCCAATGGGCGTAAGGGCCTCGGTCCCTCATCCTAATGGAAGCGGCCGGGCGACTTAAGACTTATCAGACCAGAAAGTCCTTTTTCGGACCGAGGGGCCCTCAGTAGGCCCGAGAGAGCCCTCGGTTGGCCCAGATGAGCTCTCGGTTGGCACGGGGGAGCCCTCGGTCGGCCTAATGGGGCCCTTGCGAGGCTTAACCCGCGAGTTACTGGGGGGCTATTTTTTTCCCCCCCCCCTCCCGTTATTTTGCAATAACTCCTAAACGAACACTGGTATCGTCACCAAACTTGCAGTACCTTCTCTCACATCAATTCTACACATGTTGGCAAACGGAAAAAGATGAGGCTATGATAGGTCAACCGGGAATGACGTCAGAGTGACGTCATGTTCTTCGGTTTTTGTTGCAAAATAATGGTTTGCGGAAAACGCTGTCAAAGGTACGATATTTCAGATAAACTAAATTGTTATAAATCAAATTACTAACAATAGACCGGGATATCAAACTGCTATCTCGGATTTTTGAGTTTTTTCGAAATTCAAAATTTTGAGAAATCCAAATACATTTTTTTTTAACAAAATTTTCAAGAAAAAATCAAAATTATCCAAAAACCGGAATATATGTGATCGAGACGTATGCGGTGAATATGTGTACCAAATTTAAAGTCGATATCTTTAAAAATGACCGAGTTATCACCTTTAAATGAAAAAAAATCGACCACTTCTCACAGCATTACTATGCATAAAAAACGCATTTCCATTTTTGCTTTTTACTTATATTTATATGGAACAAACAATGTTCTAAGGTCATTTTTTCGCGTTCTAGACGAAAAACAAACCCATAAACATGTGTTACAACGCATAATGACCGTAATCTGCAGTTTGACCTCGTGACCTCGGATGACCTTGACCTGACCCAAGGTCATACACAGCTTAGAAAGGTACTTAGAAGTGTCAGACACACGAATGATACCGATTTATCGACAGTTTATGCGTTTAATATCGCAATTTTGCTCGACAATTCCATGCATTGTAAATATCCTTAAGAGACCTTTTGACACGGTCAAACATTTTGTACTTGACCTGACATGTGACGTCATCGGTAACCCCGAGGTCAACAAAATTATGTTTCCCTCGATAAATTTCACAGGGCTATCGAATGCCGTTAGAATTTTTACATTCGGTCCAGTAGTTCCGGAGATCAGAGGGGGGGGGGGGCTAAAAATAGCCCCCCCCCAGTAAGTCGCGTTATGAAATATACCCCAGTAACTCGCGGGTTAAGAGGGCCTCCAGTCGGCATGCGCCTTTCTAGTTTTGTTTTAGCCCGTTCTATTCTATTTTCTATTTTAAACCCTTTCTAGGCTGGAAAGGGCCCTTGCTAGGCGTAAGAGGGTCCCCGGTTTTGCCTGAGGGGCCTCTGTCGGGCTATGGTGTCTCTCGGCCGGCCCGAAGGGCCCTAAGTCGTCCTGAGAGGGCCCTAGGTTGTTCGGTCTGAGGGGCCCTCGGTCGGCCTACGGGGCCCTTGCTACTAAGAGGGTACCCAGTCTTCCTGAGACCTCGGTCGGTCTAAGGGGCTCTCTGCTAGCGTAAGAAGGCCCTAAGACATATTGAGGGGGCTCTGGGTTGGTCGGCCTGATGGGCCCACGGTTGGTCTGTGGGGCCAGTCGGCCTAAACGGGTGCCATGATCGGCCTGAAGGGCCCCTTGGTCGGTCTGCGGGGGGCCTGATCGGCCTAAAAAAAAGAAGTAATTGGTCGGCCTAAGGGGGCCCTTGATCGGCCTGTGGGGTCATGTCGGTCTAAGGGGGCCCAGGTCGGCCTAAGGGGTCGACCCAAGGAGGTCCCCGGTCGGCCTAAGGGAGGCCCTTGGTTGTCCTGAGGGAACCCTTGCTAAGCCTAAGAGGGCCCCCAGTCGAACTGAAGAGCCCCCAGTCGCCTAAGGGGGCCCTTGATTGGCCTCAGTCGGCCTGATGGAGTCATTGTTAGGCTTAAGGGGCCGACCAACCCAGGGGCCCCGGTCGACCTGAGGGGCCCCAGTCAGCCCAAGGGGCCCTCAGACGGCCTAAGACCCTAGGTCGTCCTGAGGAGCCCCGGGTTTGTCGCCCTGAGGGTTCTTCGGATGGTCCTGAGGCCCCAGGTTTGTAGGCCTCAGGACCATCGGTTGGCCTGAAGGGCCCTCAGTCGGCATGATGGGCCCTTGGTCGGACTGTGGGGGGCCTGGTCAGCCCAAGAGAGGGCCCCTTGCTCGGCCTGATGGGCCCTTGGTTGGCTTGAGGAGCCCTCAATCGGCTTGTGGGGGTCTGGTCGGCCTAAGGGTCCCGGTCGGCCTAAGGGGACCCTTGGTTGGTCTAAGGGGCCCTCAGTCGGCCTGAGGGAACCCTTGCTAGGCTTAAGAGGGCCCCCGATTTACCTGAGGGGCCCTGCCGGCCAAGGGGTCATCGGCCGGCCTATAAGGGCCCTAGGGCGTCCTGAAGGGCCCTCGGTCGGCCTATGGAGACCCGCTCGGCCTCATCATCATCATCATCATCATCATCATCTTGTTTATTGCTTAAACGAGTCACTCAAAGAGAAAAACAAGGCAGAACTAGCACAAAAGCACAATTACTGTGCTTGGGTTTGAGCACTAGTTCTGAAATAGTTCCAGTCACAATTCAGTATTCACGACCGCCGCCACGAGCCGAAACAGCGCAAGCGAGAGAAACACCGCGTCAGCCTACCCAGCCGGCCCCTGCCAGGGACACGACACCCGCCGCGCAGTTCTAGTTTTCAAAGAAACGTCCAGATGTATGTAAGAAAATTTGGAACTGCCGGGCAACCTCGCGACCGTCTCCGTCGCTGAGATTTGCACCATATAAAAGTGTGTCAAGTTGGTTTGAGGGTGAATGTTGAGTAAAGTTGTGTATCTTGTGTGCAATGTTGTCAAATAGAGTTTGTCGTTGGCGTGTGTATTCCGGGCAGTGGAGTACGAAATGACGGTTGTCTTCAGTGTGATATCCGCAAGAGCATGATGGCGAGTCTGTTTTCTGGACCTGGAATCGATGCGAGTTGAGAAATTACATTTGTGTTCTTAGCCTTGTGTGTAAAATATTGTGTTCTTTTGTTCCTATCGAGTAGTAGGCAGGTGGTGCAGGCAGTCCCAGCTGCTTGGTAACTTGTTTTTTGAATGCGTGATGGGTGAGAAGTCGTGTTGTGTTGGGGATCTTGTTCCACTGCTTGACAGTGGCATTAAAAAAGGGGGCCTAAGGGGACCCTCTGTCGGTCTGAGGGGCCTGAGGCGCCCTCGGTCAGCAGGTCAGGTCAACTGAGCCAGGTTGTACGGGCGGCCCATTAGCGGTGTATAGATGGTGCCCGGAGCGATACGACTGGTGACGTCACAGCCATCATGACCTCCGTTTCTGGTTGTCCGTTTTTTAATTAAAATAAATACGAAGACGTGGTTTAAATTAATTTGTTATTAATATTTTCAATATGAAATCGAATACATGGATTTTAATTTAGCTATTGTCGAAAATATCGCAACACGTCCATTGTACATGTGGGTGAAGAAAGTTGTGACGATGCTGTCAAACTAGTGTCTGGCTATGCAACATATTACGTTACCAAATAGTGTATGTATTGCACGGCTTTGGATTTTTTTCCTTTTGTAATGATTTTCGGTAAACATTTTCTATATACAAAATCGTACCCTATGACGTCAACAGTATATGCCGTTACGATATCAGATCCCTCACCTCGAATGAGTTTGTATCTAGCACGGCGCGCACGGTGAGCAACAGCTCATCAGTGACGTCACAGGACCACAGCTCTCACCTCGAATGCGTTTGTATCCAGCACGGCGCACACGGTGAGCACCAGTTCATCAGTGACGTCACAGTCAGCTGGCAGCGCGGTGGTCAGGTAGCCGGCCAGCTGGGCGGCGTTCATGCGATAGAGAGCTGTGTGACGCCGCTGGTCCAGGTGGTGCTCTAGTGACATCAGAGACGACCACGCCTGCCGAGCGGTACAGCAGACACCACTGTTACCGCAGATCCTCCGGATGTATGTATTGAAATGCATATATACCTCAAAACTGGTATGTTTCGTTGCCTATGTCTTAGCAACCGGAGTAATGCAAGACTTCTATATTAGTGTCAGAAGTGGAATCGGTGAGATATATCATATATCTCACGTCTCAAAGAATGTTTGACCGTAGCGGCATGCTTGTTATGTCTATGTTGTGTCCATGCGTGTAAACATCGGTGCTCGGTACTGGGCGCGGCGTCTCACTCGCACCTGGGGTCAGATGTGTTTGTCCTTTTCGGGGCGTTGGCTCAGGTGCGGGGGGAGGGGGGACAAGGCCAAGGTGCATACCGGCCCGCCGTCGCGAGGTATTTGTTCAGGACGGGTGGCGACGCTCGGCGGCTAACGGCGGCTTTTGGTTTGGGGTCACCGTGGGAGCAGGACGCCTCTCTGGCGAGGGACGAGGGAGCATAGGTGTCGATTTATATACCTTTGGGGTGGCCCTCGGCCCCTCCAATGTTGAGTTCGGCCCCCCAATGTTACCCTCGGCCTCTCAATGTTTACCCTCGGCCTCCCAATGTTTTTGGCCGCTGGCGGATCCAAGAGGGGGGGGGGGGGGAAGCGGTCAAGCCTCCCACACCGCCTGAAATCGGCAAACAAATTGACACGTTTCCTATTTCAAAAGAAAATCAAAGCATCTTTTACTAAGAAACGTTTGTTTTAGATCACCTTTTCATGTATAAATTGGCGAAATTCGGTGAATTTAATATACATGTGTGAGACTTTTTGGGATTTGCTCCCAAAACCAACTGTTTTGGCTTTTGGATTCGCCGTTGTCTCTGGCCTCATATTAGGTATCTGAAGCAAATAGGTTTCATTCGCAGTGATTCATGGAAAACCAAGCTTCTGATAATTTTTTTAGTTCTACGAACCGTATAGACTTAGACTACCTAATACCACATTCGTCACGTCGCACGACGAAACCGGGGGAATATCGGCAAAGCAATGCTTCTCTCCTACGTGAAGTTTTAGTTGTTTCCTTCTCTTGCGATCAGGAGGCATTGAATTGGAAGACGTAAGTTTTAGTGCCGATTTGAGTTTGGGCATGTAAATAGTCTCAGTGCTGCGTGCTGCGCGTGAAATTTACCCTCGTACCCATGAACATGAGTCATGACTGGGCACTGGAGTTTTTCGACAGTAGAGTGACGGTGTTAGAAACGGACATTAGAAGTCCTGACTGGAAATATAATCGTTTATCGTAGGACACCGTTTTGCGTTTCGTAGATAGTATATTTGTGTGTATAGAGGGGTGACCGTCTTACCTCCCATTGCCGTCTAGCTTGAAATTTATTGGCGATGGATCCGCTTGACCTGACCTATAGGTCAGTTCTACCTCAGGTAACGGCTGTATGTATAGCACCGTGACTTAGAATGTTCCCGGATAAAACAAAATCAGAAAAGGTGCGCAATCAATAATACGATGCCCGGTAGACATGAAAATGACGGCGCAACGCGAGGCCGTTTTTTATATTTCCGAAGAATCTTTGAGCGTGTTCCCCAGCAATATGGAGGATAAAGTTTGTCCCCGCATGCAATGCTGGCAATACCGCAACAGTGGTATAAGCTCTCAATGAGACGCATTTAAATAATGCTATATTTGTTTTTATTGAGATCAAATACCAGGTCACGGTAAGGTGAAAGGTCAAAATCGAGGTATTTGAGTGTATGGGCCATACTTTCCATCCAAAGTCTTCGATTGCGACCATTATCACCCATAGTGCTCTTAAAGGTAAAATGCACATCTCGCATGAGCAAAAGTGAGAATTTTAGCAAAGGTCATGGTCAAGGTCAGGTTTCAAAAGGTAATTATGCGCAAAAATATACGAAAGCCATGCGACACATGTTCAATGGATTATTTTACACGTATAATTCGAACGTGATAGTCATTTTACCACCTGGCCTCATTTCAGTGAAGTTAAAACTCGTCTGTAGTGACGTCACTAAATTAGCTATATCTCGTTTTTTTCAACAAAATTGCTTCATTTATGCACATAAGACGTAAACTCGGTGTAGTAGAAGGTACCCAAAGTTTCACCTTGATGTCGCAATTGGTTTTTGAGCTATTAGCCGTTTTCACGAAGGATTATTTCATGTATACATGTTTCCATATACATGTTTCCATAACTATTGAATAGTGATAATATCGCCTAAATCAGCCATTTGTTTCTTGGAATGTACAATATACTAAGACTTCCATACCAAAACTTCTCAGAAACTTTTCAGAATCTTTTCAGCGCAATAATCCTTCGTGAAAACGGTTATTGCGAAAATACGTCAGGGGAGATATTTGCTCCCCCCCCCCCCCCCCAGTCAATGTCAGGTTAATATTGCCGTTTTACCAACTAAGGGTTCCAAGTAAGGCCTCGGGCTTTCTGGAGGATGCAGACCGGCCAGCAACGTTGGTTTGAGGGGCCGTCCGACAGAAGTCCAAAACTCATGAGATTTCGTCTGTTTTTGCATTGTGAATTGATTACATAATACTTTGTCCAAGTTGCCTAGAATTTCTTTAAAATGTGTAAAGCCATGACGCTGATAGGCTCCCCTTGGATCCGTCCCTGTTCAGCCCCCCCCCCCCCCCAATCGTTTTCAAAAATCGACACCGCTGCGAGGGAGTCGTGTGGACGTTGTGACACCGCTGCGAGGGAGTCGTGTGGACGTTGCGACACCGCTGCGAGGGAGTCGTGTGGACGTTGCGACACCGCTGCGAGGGAGTCGTGTGGACGTTGCGACACCGCTGCGAGGGAGTCGTGTGGACGTTGCGACACCGCTGCGAGGGAGTCG
Source organism: Chirona hameri (assembly GCA_036785665.1). NCBI lineage: Eukaryota > Metazoa > Arthropoda > Thecostraca > Balanomorpha > Balanidae > Chirona > Chirona hameri. The sequence continues at coordinate 87,364 of JAXIVJ010002565.1, forward strand.
TGTGGACGTTGCGACACCGCTGCGAGCAAGTCGGGTGGACGTTGCGACACCGCTGCGAGGGAGTCGTGTGGACGTTGTGACACCGCTGCGAGGGAGTCGTGTGGACGTTGCGACACCGCTGCGAGGGAGTCGTGTGGACGTTGCGACACCGCTGCGAGGGAGTCGTGTGGACGTTGCGACACCGCTGCGAGGAAGTCGTGTGGACGTTGCGACACCGCTGCGAGGGAGTCGTGTGGACGTTGCGACACCGCTGCGAGGGAGTCGTGTGGACGTTGCGACACCGCTGTGAGGGAGTCGTGTGGATGTTGCGACACCGCTGCGAGGGAGTCGTGTGGACGTTGCGACACCGCTGCGAGGGAGTCGTGTGGACGTTGCGACACCGCTGCGAGGGAGTCGTGTGGACGTTGCGACACCGCTGCGAGGGAGTCGTGTGGACGTTGCGACACCGCTGCGAGGGAGTCGTGTGGACGTTGCGACACCGCTGCGAGGGAGTCGTGTGGACGTTGCGACACCGCTGCGAGGGAGTCGTGTGGACGTTGCGACACCGCTGCGAGGGAGTCGTGTGGACGTTGCGACACCGCTGCGAGGGAGTCGTGTGGACGTTGCGACACCGCTGCGAGGGAGTCGTGTGGACGTTGTCCGAGAGGTTGCGGCTCGCACTGCTGTGGAAACACGTTTTACTACACTCTATCATCTTAAACTTGTTTCTAAATGTATATATTTGAATGGGTAATTTGGGGCAAAGAGCGTAAGTGTGAATTAGTTAGGGTAAATCCGCAGTTCTCTGTTGTAGCGGTTTTCCCACTGGCAATGATTTCATTTCTCTGACACCACAAAGCAGGGGCGTCGACGCCTAACAGACCATTCAGACTAGTCGCACCACTTTTTTGGATGTCCCAATGTGCCGCCACCGTCTAGGTGCCGCCCTCGACGAGGCGCCGTCACATACCAAGTGCCGCCACTGACCGGACGCCACCCAAGTCAGGCGCCGTCCCTCAAAAGATGCCGCCCCTTCAGCCAGGTGCCGCCCGCTCAGAAAGATGCCGCCCTTCAGCCAGGTGTTGCCCCTCGAAAATATGCCGCCCCCTCAACCGGGTGTCGCCCCTTCAGCCAGGTGCCGCCCCTTCAGCAGGTGCCGCTCCGCAGAAGATGCTGCCCCTCCAGCCGGGTGCCGCCACTTCAGCCAGGTGCCGCCCCTTCAGAAGGGTGCCGCCCCTTCATCCAGGTGCCGCCCCTTCAGAAAGATGCCGCCCTTCAGCCAGGTGTTGCCCCTTACAAAGATGCCGACCCCTCAACCGGGTGCCGTCCCTTTATCCAGGTGCCGCCCCCCTCAGAAAGATCCGCCCTTCAGCCAGGTGTTGCCCCTCAAAAAGATGCCGACCCCTCAACCGGGTGCCGCCCCTTCAGTCAGGTGCTACCCCTTCAGCCAGGTGCCTCCCCTTCAGCAGGTGCCGCCCCTCAGAAGATGCTGCCCCTTCAGCCGGGTGCCGCCACTTCAGCCAGGTGCCGCCCCTTCAGAAAGGTGCCGCCCCTTCAGCTAGGTGCCGCCCCTTCAGCTAGGTGCCGCCCCTCAGCTAGGTGCCTCCCCTTCAGCAAGGTGCCGCCCTTTCAGCCAGGTGCTGCCCCTTCAGCCAGGTGCCGCCCCTTCAGTCAGGTGCCGCCCCTCAGCCAGGTGCCACCCCTCAGATAGACGCCGCCCCTTCAGCCTGGTGTGGCGCATTCAGCCAGGTGCCGCCCCTCAGCCAAGTGCCGCAACGAATATTTGCCGTCCCTATATCCTGATAAGGTGATGCCGTATCATGGCAGCCATGGCCCATCGATATGTCTTTTTGGTGCAGACTCAGGCTTAAGTAGTTCTTAAAGGGAATGTTTCACCTTTCTGAAAGTTGTCAAATATACGCTGGTTGTAGTTGAAAATATTAAGTAAGTGCTGCTGAAAACGATGGTGATATTTTTTCTCTCGAAAAGTCACTTAACTCTATACAAATTAAGGTTTTTGATTTGGGATGATGACGTCATTATTGAGCTGTAGACCGCCGCTGATTGGCTGACAAGTTGGGATTCGGTGAAAAAGTGTCTGTCAGCCAATCAGCGGCGGCACTAGCCTAGACCCCATTTTGCAAATGTGAATTAAAATTGCTTAAAAACGGCTAAGTTTTGTGGAAAATTACCTTCGTATTTTCGCCATTTCAATAACGGCCAAATATAATGGCTATCTAAGTTCAAAGCCAATACAAAGCATGGGTGGAGCTTTCCAGAAAAAGTTGGTGGGACAAGATGTCATATAGACTGGTTGTTTGCAATGGTTCAGGTGAAAATGGCCATTTCAACGCCAGGAAACCTTCAAATCTGACAAAAGTTGGTGGGACAAAACACAAAGTTGGTGGGGCAGTTCCCCCACCATTTGAATAGGAAACTCCACCCGTGATTTGCCCCCCCCCCCCCTTACGGGTCACAGGGGGCCCGCCGAGATTGGCCCAGATACCATTTGCATTAGCTAAATGGCTTTCAAAAAGTCACAGAGGAGCCCTCAAACTAGGCAAGAGTCACTCTGGTGCATGTCAAGGGCCCTCAGAGACACTGAATGGCTTTCGAAGCCGGCCCAGGGGGACTCTTGGGCATGTCCAGGGGCCCATTGAGCCCACCGAGGGGCCCAAAAAATGTCCAGGGGCCTCTCGAACATGTCCATGGGCCCATTGAGCCCACTCAAGGGCGCAAAAACATGCCCAGGGACCTTTCGAGCATGCCCTGGGGCCCATTGAGCCCACTCAGGGGCCCCAAAAACCTGCCCAGAGGCCTCTAGAGAATGTCCATTTGTCCAGGGGCCAATTGAGTATGTTCAGGGGCCTCTCGAGCCTGGCCAGGGGGCCATTATAGTCTGTTTTGGGGCCTCTCGAACCTGCCCAGGGGCCATTAGAACCTGCCCAGAGGCCTCTCGAGCTTGCTCAGGCGCCCATTGCATCTGTTCAGGGGCCTTTCGAACTTGCCCAGGGGCCTCTCGAGCTTGCCCAGGGGCCCATTGAGTCTGTTCAAGGGCCTCTCGAACCTGCCTAGGGGCCATTAGTCTGTGCAGGGGCCTTTCGAGCTTTCCCAATGGTCCATTGATCCTGTTCAGGGGCCTCTCGAACCTGCCCAGGGGCTATTAGAGTCTGCTTAGGGGCCTCTCGGCTTGCCAAGGGGCCATTGAGTCTGTTCAGGGCCCTCTCAAGCTTATCCAGAAGGCCATTGAGTCTGTGAACGGGGCCCTCGAGCCTGCCCAGGGGTTGCTAGCCGTCGCCTGGAGCGCCTGCTATAGCTGGAGCGCCTGCTATCCGTGGTCGGCGCGGTCATAATGAGCGGTAATGTGCTGTACTCTGACCCACCTGGTGCAATGTTTTCTTGGGTTTCAAAATGGTCATTTGATAAGTCTGATGCGTTTTTTTTTTAATTCGGGGGGGGGGAGATGGTAGTGCAAAACAATTTAAAAAATTTCCTCTCAGGAGAGTGTGTGCTGCAATATTTGTCAACCAGGGGCGTCGCCGACGGGAGGGTCGGTGGACCTGCCCAGGGGGAGGTCTGGGCAAACTCCCCCCCCCCACTTTTAGAAGGCGGGGGAGGGTCGACCCCCTTCCACACACACACACACACTTTTTAAGGGAAAAAAAATGTATCGTAAAAATTTCCTTTGCAGTGCAGTAAAAATCCAACTATCTAGTGTCAAAAACTGGAAAATTTCGCGCCGCTTCGCGGCATGACACAAATTTCGCAATTGTTTATACAAATTTGGAAAATGGGAAAAATAATTTAATTAAGTGTCTAGCTGAGGCTCTCCTTGGCGGTAATTGCTGGCCCCAGGGCCCATACCCTTCATAAAATATTACTTCTAAGTTTCAAGCAGGTTACATGTTTAGCTAGTTTGCCGAGTTCCGAAAAAGGCGACGCGAACGCAAAGACGAGGATATCGGCACCTGGAAGCTGCTCCAGCGGTGCACAATTCGCTGGACCGAAGAGCTAATAGTGGAAACAGGCCAGGACCATCTCCCCAAGCCATCTCACCTCACGGTCTAGTTCCAATATTAACATTTCGTTTTCCAGGACCTAAAATAAAAATTTCACGCCTCTTCGCGGCGTCACATCGGTAGTCATCGTCATAACGAAGCCATAGTAATCGTCATCGGTTGGTCGTAACGCTGAATTGAATGAATATCATTTTTAGCTTATTATCCTCAACAAGGCTTTAAATTTCTGGGTTTTATCAGGCAAAACCGTAAAAATTTCCCGCCGCTAACAAGTACATGCCTACCTTTATAACATGAAAATCCACATACAAAATGCCTTCTCACCCCTCAGCCAGACCAGAACAGCGTACCGCCGTCTCACCCCTCAGCCGGGCCGGGGCAGCGTATGTCCGACTCGCCCCTCAGCCGGCCCGGGGCAGCGAACGGCCGTCTCGACCATCAGCCGGACCGGGGCAGCGTACGGCCGTCTCACCCCTCAGCAGGACCGGGGCAGCATGTGGCCGTCTCGCCTCCTATCCTGAAGAACCTTATGCCGAAACAGCTAAGCTGTTGGACATATTACGGTGCGTCCCCGTGTCATCGGCTGAGGCTGAACCGATCTTCAGCAAACTTCGCAAATTGAAGACGTGGCTGCGGAACAGCATGGGTGAGAGGCGTCTCTCAGATCTCCTTGTCTGCCACATCCATCAGTCGCTGCTGGACCAGGTCGACGTGGAGAGGGTGTTGAAGGCGTTCGTGGCAGAGGACGATACTTGGAGGAGAGTGTTCGGTGATGGCTAAAAAGCACTAGGGTGAAATGTTCCGAAGAGCGGGAGTCCTGGAACGGTGTTACTCAAGGAGCAGCGTTCGTTCAGGAGAGGATTCACTCACAAGTCAGACGGCGGTAGTTCGGCGTGGCAGTGATCTATAAGTGACAATATAAGATTGGCATGCATTTTAAGCACGAATCTCTAGGAAAAACTGTACCGAGATCCAATCCAAGAGGCAAATAATTAGTTATAAATAGACACAACGGCGAACGGCTGCTCTAAAACCGTAATAATGTTTGCAGAACAGCCCGTCACAGACCACTCATGAGCCCAGTTGGCAGAGCGCTCCGCTGAAAACCTAAAAAATGTATCTGGCAACTGACATGGTGTAGTTGACTCCCTTCAGCGCTTGATTTAACATATTGCCAGGATGACCTTCATTCAGCGGCAGCGACGACAATGCACCTAATTTAATGGACGAATGCCCCAAAAGATTTATTATACCTACTTTGGAGTTGGAGCTGGACGGACTAGTTAAACTTACGGTCACGCAAACCCTACGTACCGAAATGTTAACGAAGAAAAGATAAGATACGATCGGCTGTTTACGATCAGGTAGGGTATCGAAATTTCGCTTGACAAAAACCTGGAAAGATACAAATTTGAACGTGTATGCACCCTTTGCCAGGTGCCGCCCCCATGCTAGGTGCCGCCCCCATGCTAGGTGCCGCCCCCCCCCCCGAGCAAAAAGTCGCACCAGTTTTTGTCGCGTGTCGACGCCCCTGCCACAAAGAGTTATCTCATTCTTATCCATCTGAATGATTTTCATGTCGTCTTATCATCCGATATGATGTGCCTTCTCACGTTACCTGAGGGTTCTCCCTGAGTAGCAGACACCGTACTGGAGCTACACAGGCGTAGGCAGGAGCAGCGCCGGAGGCAGCGGGCCGCAGGTCGACCGGCCGCGAGACACGTGACCAGAGACGACACTCTGCCCTACTGTGCCACCTGACAACACAATGTGACGTCAGAGACACGTGACCACAGACGACACTCTGCCCCACTGTGCCACCTGACAACACAATGTGACGTCAGAGACACGTGACCACAGACGACACTCTGCCCCACTGTGCCACCTGACAACACAATGTGACGTCAGAGACACGTGACCACAGACGACACTCTGCCCCACTGTGCCACCTGACAACAGAATGTGACGTCAGAGAAACGTGACCACAGACGACACTCTGCCCCACTGTGCCACCTGACGAGAGAGCGTGACGTCAGAGTGACGAGGGAGCGTGACGTCAAGGTCATGACCCTGTCCCCGTTACATGATGCTACTGCCGCTGCCGTTGGTGATGCTGACGACAATGGTGATTGGTGAGAATCATGGCATATGGGCGTCCCACCTGGTCCTCAACAAAAACAACACTTTGTTTCCATGTCGGTTGAATGCTTCAGAAGTCAAAACCAGGCCATTGGTTAACCTTAGACCTTCAAGCAATTTGTTTCCTCTGGCTGTACACTAGGGTGTGTCGCCTATCACAGATACAGACGGCCATAGGCAGGGAACACGGAGAGATGCTTAAAAGTAAATAGTATCATTATTTTTCTTTGATTTAAGCAATTTGGAAGTAGCAGACAGCACATCTTTGAGCGCAAGCACATCGCCGCCCGGCGTTGCAGTCTCCATTGGCCGCGCAGCGTCGGCCGACCCGCTAACACCAGGCGGCAGGCGGCGGCCGGGCAGAAATTACCTTTTTTGCGAGAAATAGTAAAGAGAAATAGAAAAAAGAAATAAGCGTTTTAACTCTCGCCCTACGGAAACTTTTTTCACCTTCACCCTACGGGGGGGGAGGGCCTGACAGGCCCCCCCTGTTAGCTTTCAAACCAAGCAACGTAGAGCAATGCGGTAAGAACCAGCATGTTGCCTGACATGAGAAGCATCTAACATTATGCGATTTTGAGGTTTCAGGTCAACAGGTGACCTTCCAGGTCAAGTGAATGACCTCGGATTTATCACGTCCAGAACAGCGATTTTGCTCTTCAGAAAATCTCAAAATTAGAAATTGATAAATGTAAATAAAAAGGCATGTTCCTAGACCAGTTTTGGCTCAGAAATACAGAAAAGGTAATGATTTGTTCGTATCTTGTCAAAAAAAAGTTTTTTTTTAAAAAATGACGTCATCAGTTTCTTACACTTAGGGAGCCATCACTCAGCCAAAAATGAAGATATTGCTTTGAAATTTGGTATGGGCATTGTTCATACTCAGTTCTCTCACATATATTCCGGTTTTCTAATATCTTTGAAAATTTTGATTTTGTGGGGATTAAGAAAAACAAGTTTTATTTTTATTTTAGGGGTCAAATACCCAAAATTTTGAAAATCCGAGATTGCCATTTTGAAGAGAATGCCATTTTGTATCTTTGGTGCATTGCGTTTGCAATTTGCTTTAAAACTCTGTTTTCTACGATTTTTCAAATAATTCTCATTTTTTACCAACATGACGTCATCGAAACATGATTATCTCCCAAACTTCTTCACCAATTTCATAATTACAGCATACGTATAATTGTTGTAAACTCAGCTACTGAAAATTTTAGCAAGATCCACCTCATGTGTAAAAAGTTATTCAAGAAAAACCTAAAGGGCCCCCTGCAGTAAGGCGAGGGTTACCTTCGCCCGGGTAAGGGAGGGGGGTGGATGCCACCCCCTCGTTTTTTTCTGGAATAACTCGCGTAGTTTACAACCGATTGCGATGGAACTTGCAGTATCCTACTTTTAAAGAAAACAATCCATATACTCTGAAAATTTAGAATTTCTAAGCCACATGACCCGTGACCTATGTATGATCTGTTTGTCAAGGTCATGTCAGGCGCAACTGGCGTCCCGCAGTATCGATGCTTGTAGCTTGTGTAGTTTCCGAGTGTTTGTTGTTCAGGAGCACATGCACAGGTGTTTCTAGGTGACAGTTGTGGTTTCCATTGAGATTGTGACCTCGACTGACCCTTTCAGAGGTCAAATGAGGTCATTGACCTCCGATGATCTGAGATTACTTTTTTGGGCTTCTGGAGGTTTCTAGGACATTTTGTGACGCTGATTTCAAATTTGGGATCCATTTTACATAATGATATGTTCCACTGGGGTCATGCGCTTCCACAGGTCAACCGATGTCTCTGACCTCAGATGACCTGACATGACCGTTTTGGAATTTGGCAGTTTTTACGACATTTTGTGACACTGATTACGAATTTGGCACCCATTAAGCATTATGATATGCTTATTCACGATTCTAGTTCGATACAATTCAATTTATACGCATTTACAGTTTTGATGACTTTTGGGTCATTGACATGACCTCAGAGGATACCTAATTACCCAAGACATTACAATCGGGTATCATCGGCTTCCTCTCGTCACAAGCAACACGCTCGTCTTTGAATCGAAGCTCTAGCTCAATTAGGGGCGAAACACTAAGGGGGGGGGGGCGTACCCCCCCCCCCCTACCCGAACACGTAGTGATTTTGTCCTACCCGGGCCAGGGTTAATGTAAATTCAGACGATTATGGGGGTAATCTGGGTCGTAGATTGCACCTGTGTTGTTTTAAAGTTAATCCTCCCTACGGGTCCAAAGTTTCAACCTCACAAACCGTATGCACTCCTCCACTTGGCCCGTAGACATTTTATCTAGTTCCGCATGGAAAAAACGCTAACGTTTGCCGATATAAATTTTGCACATCTGTGGGCAAACAGTGCACAAGATCGACGGACGCTGTCTCCACCGCCGCGTCGTTTGCGCAGCTTGAATGGTCTGTTTTGGTGCCGGAGCGTAGCCGGTGTCACGCGGACTTTGGGCACATACTGACACGCCCATCGAGTACACCATCACGTGTAGGACATGTTTGAGTGGTACAATGGAACGGCAGCCTAGGTTATGCTGCTCAGCGCCATCTGAGTCGGTCTTGTGCACTATCTGCCCACGGATGTGCAAAATTTATCTCGCCAAACGCAAGCGTTTGATAAAATGACCACGGGCCAAGTAGAATAAGTGCACTGAAAATTTGTTTTACTCTATGCAAGAGTAAATCGAGAGTCGTGCTCAAAACGACTATGGTGTTACTCTAGTGTCACACTGAAAGTACTCATCTCGAACTCCTTACTCGCCATTTACTACCCCCAAAACACTTAAATTACTCTATGATTACCCTAACATCACACTGTTAGGTAAACGACAACCCCTGAATACTCACCATTTGCCCATTAAATACTCTACAGTTACCCTCAAAGAAACTCGTTGCACCCAGAGATTACTCTGCATATGCTCTTAACGAACATGCAAACCCTTGCAAACTCTCCATTAACTCACACATTACTCTTTGGACACTCTTTGGTTACTCTTTGGTTACTCTTTGGACACTCTTTGGTCACTCTGTGGACACTCTTTGGTCACTCTGTGGACACTCTTTGGTTACTCTTCATTTACTCTATGGATACTCTGTTCGTCTCCTTCCAAACTCTTTATTTACTCTATGGTTACTCTCCGAATGCCTTTCTCTCCTTCTCGTGCAACTGTCAAGATACAGCTTTTAAAAACTTGCATTAACAATGAAAGCATATCTACAGGAAAATTACATATTTTGCCACATGTTTATTTAAAAAAAGCATGCACAACAATGCACATTTCATAACTTAAGCACGACGGAACATAAATACGGTGGAAGCTACGGCGAAAATGTCGGTGGCCAACTGGGACACAGCATGGAGATACAGCCGGGAACAGCGTAATGGCTAAGCAGAAAGTCAATCACATAACGGTACGGACATGCGTCACGTCTTAGCTGCACGAAGAAGTCCTTGATCCCTCCACAGTTGACATATCCTCGGCTAGAGCAGCCCGCAGTTCTTTTTTCACAGCCTCAATGGCCGAATTCGGCGGGAATGCTCATGATGATAAAAGCTGCGACAAAGTATTGCAGGTTTCGGAGCAGGCGAGTCACTATCAGGTTGAGTACATAAGCTGCTATGACGACGAGGAGGATGACACTCTCCAGAGGCACAGTGGTAGCGACCTGGATGTTTTCCACGATGATTTCGTAGTCCGACTTTCCTTGCACAATCGCGGCCGCGCCATTCAGGCTCCTCCGTGACCAGCGCTGAAGACTAGCCTGAGGCTCACACTGATGTTCACATATGATGTTCACTAATGTTCACACCACAACACTTTGCAAGCCGCAATATCGTTCTTGAAACCGAAGGAAACAAATACATTATCTCCTAATGTTCGGCGCGTGACCTTGGTCGGGGTCGGATCGCTCGCCGCGAGCTCCGGGCATGTGCGCTGAGTGAACGCTGGCGCGTGCGCCCGGGAGGCCAGAACCAACATGGTTACATACTGTTGAGAGTTTCCATGCAGAGATCAGAGTGAGATCAGTGACTGTCCGTGAAGGCTAGCGAGTGACCGGTGACTGGTGGTGCAGTGAACGGAGAGGGCGTCTGTGTTGCAGCGGATGGCATCAGACGAGAGCGGTGACGAGTCGGTGTTTACAGACTGTGCGGCGTCTGAGACGGAGTGTGTCGGCGCCGCGTCGGTTCATCGTGAGCGGCGCGTCTCAGTGTCGGAGATGGTGGGAAGAAACGAGAGCCGTAAGCCGAAAAGACCGGCGCCTAAGCGCGGCTCCACATCACCGCGGGACGCCGCGCTGCCCGCGGCTAAGAGGCCGGTCGCCGAGCCGGCCGAGCAGCCAGGGGTGGAGCTGAGTGCAGGTGCACTGACCGCGATCCGGCAGCTGATCGACAGCGGCATCGCGTCGGTTATCACTGCGTTCGAAGCGAAGCTTGAGAGCATGGACAGACGACTGAACGCGCTGGAATCGGAGGCGATGGACAGAGATAGCGAGATTAAGCGCCTGAGTGAGCAACTAGTCCACCAGACGAAGGTCAACATAGAGTTCCAAACGCAAGTAGAGAGTACGGAGCTCAACATGCGTCTGTCTTCGCTAATCATCACATGCGACGACTTTGGTCGTAGGTCGGTCAACGAAGACATAGAAGAGAAGGTCACTCAGATTCTCAACAAGAGAATTGCTGAACTGAGCTTGACCACATCGGACATTCAGGCCGCACATCGCCTTCAGAGCGATAACAAGGTGATATGCAAGTTTGTCAAGCGTAGTGTGAGAGATCGGATATACGAAGCGCGGTTCGATCTGCTGAGGTCCAGTGCGGAGGCCGGGCCAGGTTCACATCGCGACCGTCAGTTGTCAGCGCTGTACCTGTCTGAGTCTCTGACAGCTTTCAACCAGTGGCTGTATACACAGCTGCTCCAGGCGCGTAGGACGAGCGGCGGATCCAAGGTGGCGTCAGTCTTCAGCCGCCGGGGAGTTGTGTTCTGCCGCACTGTCAGGGGCGGTCCCAACATCCGAATTCCGGATGTGACTGCGTTGCGGCGGATCCTCAGTGGCGTTGGCTCGGCGCCCCCTCGTCCGGCGCCGGGCCGCCCGCCGGCGCCGGCGGGCGGGGCGCCGCCCGGCCGCGTTGGACGGCGGGCCGGAGTTACGGCGAGTCATGGCGGCGTGGATTCGCCTGTCGTCGCCGCCGCCGCCGCCGTACCGTCGGCCGCCGGGGCGGCTGGGCCGGCGGCCTCCGTGTCGGCGGCGCCGCCGCTGCCTGCGGCTGCCGGGCCGCCGCGGGGCGGCGCGGCTGCTGGGTCCCCTGCTAGCGATGCTGCCGAGCTCGCTGCAGTGCTCCCTGATGCCGCGGCTGCTGGACCACCTAATGCCGCGGCTGCTGAGCCCCCCGCTGGCGCGGCTGCCGGGTCGCCTGTTGGCGCCGCTGCGGGGCCTTCTGCTGCGGCGGCGACCGGGCCGCCTGTTGGCGCTACCGGACTCAGTTGTTGAGCGTACGGAACGGGCTACTGCGAGGGCTGGAGCAACTCGGGACCGGACGACTTCTGGTGCTCCCTGAGTGACGATAAGTGACGCGACCCAGTATGACTGATCGTGATGATTTTTGTTTCAGACTCTTAAGAAGAGCTGTATTTAGTGTTACGAGAGCGAACAGACATTCACAATATGTATTAGGACCAAGCAGTGTGCAGAACTTGGCTTCGGTCATAACTATCGCAGGTCAAAGCGTCACTGTTCGTATAGAGACTCGTTTTCGATAATGTGTTACGGATCACTGATCCATTAACTCTAAGGTGATGTTGTTTATTACTGTTTCGTGCCGTCTTTATAAGCTGATTCGTTTCAAGACGTTATGGACGTGGCGATGGTGTCTGATCTTGCGTGCTTTCCAGGAGCCGAGTGTGGCCGGGTCCGTGTCAGGTGTGCTGGCTATCGCCGGGGCGTCTGCGTCGGGTGGCGGCGGCCGGCTGCGTCGGTGTGCGTTAACTGCTCCGGTGGTCTCGTGCGGCGGCGCAGCCTGGCGTCCGTCGCCCGTGGCGGCGTCTCCGGCGGTTGGCGGTGCGGATCGGATCCGGCCATGGCCCGGTTTTGGTACGGTTAGTGAAGGGTATTCGATGCATGGATTCATTCAGTATTGTAGTATTGCTTTTTGGCGCTCCTGGGCAGGGCGCTCCCTGGCCGATGGTCACGTGTTTGAGTAAGGCAGTAACTGTACCTTCGCGATGTAAAGCCAACCGGGTTCGATTTGAGTGTCAAACACTCCCACACACACTCACACAAACACTCACGCACACGTACAGGCGCACACACAAACACAACAGCTTCACTCAGCTTGACCACACGTGTTCGGGGGCAGCACGGGCCGTGCCAGGCGTGGTCAACAATTTCATAATATCAGTATATTGCATCGTGCCTTTGTCCCTCCAGCTCTGCCGGACAGTGTTCAATTGTCTAAAGCACTTACTAGTTACTAATTAATAATGGATAAAATAAAAATTATGTCTATGAACTGCCGGGGCCTTGGCGATCAGAAAAAAAACGACGAGATGTAATGCATTACATTCGAAACAAAAACTTCAATATTATATTCCTACAGGATACACATTTGACAACAAAGACAATACCGTACTTTGACAGCTTATGGCGAGGTAAAGTTTATCACTCATGTTTCTCATCGAGAAGCCGAGGGACAAGTATTTTATTTAGTAGTAACTTACAATGCACCGTAATGACAGATATCAGATCAGATTGTGGCAACTACGTCATAGTTACGTGTAAAATTAACACTGAATCTTATGTTTTCGTAAATATTTATGGACCGAACGAAGATCGCCCATCCTTTTACAGAGAGTTGAATCAAAGATTAGAACAATTCAACGTCGATTACATAATCGTCGCAGGAGACTTAAACTTTGTGATAGATCCGGTTGCAGACTCGTTTAATTATGTCGGGGAAAATAATACACATGCAAAACAAACTTTTCTAGAGCTATCATATAAGTACAACTTAATTGATGCATGGCGTCAGTTGCATCCCATGGCCCGTAGTTACACGTGGTCGCGGATAAATCCTTTAAAGCGTGGACGTCTAGACATGTTCTTTGTTAGCGATGACCTTTTGAATTATGTGTCAGATGTCGAAATGTTGCCAGGATATCGTACAGACCATAACATAATAACCTTATCAATACAAAGTAAAAATCAAAGAGGAAATGGTATCTGGAAATTTAATATTTCACATTTAACAGACGAAGATTATATTAAAACGGTAAAATCTTGCATCGGCGACACAGTCCGACAATACGCGGTCCCTGTATATGATAACGTAGTGTATAATGATGATAAGTATTATAAATCCATACAACTAACAATAAACGACTGCCTTTTCTATGAAACTTTGATTATGATGATTAGGGGAGATACAGTTAAGTTTTCTAAACAAAAAGCAAAACGCGTAAGGACAACAGAAGCGAAGTTAATGGCCGAAATTACTGAAGCAGAAAACAAATTTACATCATCAGGCCTTCAAAGTGATGCTACTCAGCTAAACATAATCAAAACCAAACTTGAAGAGCTAAGACGTCCAATTATTGACGGACTGATTGTTCGGTCGCGGGTGGCCTGGCATGAGCATGGGGAGAAAAATTCAAAGTATTTTTTATCTTTAGAGAAAAGAAACTATAACAAGAAATGCATTCAATATATCAATGACGGGAATGACATCATTTCAAAGGCGGATGTAATAATTGAAAACTTTTCGAATATTTTGCAAAATAAATATAATTCCAGGGATAGCAATACGCCAGATCCTTCATTCATAGCGAATCATATAACAAATAGGCTAGATTCAAACAATAGGACGGAACTCGACTCGGATATAACAATGTTGGAATTAACTAGTGCATTAAACTCTATGAAGAAAGGCAAGACTCCCGGTTCAAATGGCTTCCCTGTCGAATTCTTCCGTTGTTTTTGGTCGGAAATAGGCCCATTTCTGTACCGGGCAGTTAGAACCTCGTCGACTGAAGGTTACGAGCTTCCTTCTCACCGTGAGGGCATCATTACACTTATCCATAAGAAAGGGAAATCACCTCATACTTATAAGGGATGGAGACATTGTTAAATTCAGACTATAAGATTATATCAACCGCAATCGCCATGAGACTTAAAAAGGTAATGCCAAAGTGAATTAGCCCAGCGCAAACAGCCTACACTTCCGGCCGGTATATTGGAGAAAATACAAGGCTTGTGCTTGATATAATTAACTGGACCAATAACAACAAAAAGCCAGGGATGATAATAGCCGCTGATTTTGAAGCGGCTTTCGAGTCAGTCGATTGGGATTATTTAAGATTAGTCATTAGCGAGCTTAACTTTGGCCCAAAACTGAGAGCATTAATAGACCAAACATTTTTAAATACTAAAAATCAATCACGTATTCTACTAAACGGATATCTCGGCAAAAAAATACAGCTAGAACGTGGCATAAGGCAGGGAGACCCAGCCTCAGGATATCTATTCAACATAGCAGTTGTTGTATTAGCTGAACAAGTTGCGAAGTCTAATCAACTGACTGGAATACAAATAAATCAGAATCAAGAAATAAGAATAAGTCAATACGCCGACGATACAATTATATTTGTAGACGGAACTGAACGTTCAATCACGGGAGCTGTCAAGGAGCTAGTCACTTTCGGCAATCACTCGGGTTTGAAAATAAACCTTGAAAAAAACGCAGGTATGTCAGTCGGGACATTAGCAGATCAGATTAGTACAGAACATAGCATACAATTTGTGGATGAGCTGACAGTTCTGGGGATAAAAATAGACCGAAACGGTACAAATGTGACGGAACGTAATATGCTACTAAAAATGCCTGCATTAAAAAATGAATTGGAACAGTGGAAAAGACGTAACCTTACACCAATTGGAAGAATATGTATAGTCAAGGCTTTGTTACTATCTAAACTTGTACATTTAT